>JBBPBX010001821.1:52961-97309 GCA_038048925.1 Garcialebias charrua | reverse complement strand
CTGACCACTAGCATCAGTTTCCAAAATGAAAGGACAAGTGAAGTCTGCATAACCCAAAATCGGAGCAGTCACAAGCTTTTCTTTCAATGTGTCAAATGCAATTTGACTGTTGGTGTCCCATAATGCACTTAGTTTTTGACTAGCTTTGGCTGTAGTAGCCGTTCCTCGACACTGATTCACTAGGTCATGTAGTGGGGCTGCGATCTTTGAAAAGCCCTCAACATACCTTCTGTAGTAACTACATAGGCCTAGAAATGATTGGAGTTCCTTAACGGTGCCAGGCACCGGCCATTCCTTGACTGCTGCCACCTTGGAGGGATCAGTTGCGATACCCTCTGCAGAAATTTGGTGTCCAAGGAATTTTACTTCCTTCTGCAAAAAGTGACATTTTTCCCACTTCACTTTTAATCCAGTGTCTCTCAAACGTTTAAAAACTAGATCCAGCCGTTCCAAATGAGACTCAAAGCTTGGGGAGTACACTAAAATGTCATCCAGATAGACTAACATGATGTCGAATATCAGGTCACTCATAGTTGCTTGCATCAATCTTTGAAATGTTGCAGGCCCGTTACACACCCCCATGGGCATGCGTACATACTCAAACAGCCCAAAAGGCGTGGTGAAAGCCGTCTTATGTCTGTCTCGATCATCCATGGCTACTTGGTGATACCCACTGGCAAGGTCAACTGTGGAAAAGTACTTAGCACCTTTTAGCGCATCAAAACTCTCATCAATACGAGGCAATGGAAATGCGTCTTTCTTAGTTTTTAGATTTAGCTTCCTGTAGTCTACACATAAGCGTATACTGCCGTCACCTTTGCGGACTACCACAACTGGTGAGGCGTAAGCGCTTTCACTTTCCTGTATGATTCCTTTTTTCAACAGTTTAGAGATATGCTCTTGTACTTCCTGGTATTGGTTAGGAGGTATACGACGATATGGCTGTGTGACAGGTACGTCATCCGCCAGCTTGATCTCATGTTTCACCTTATCTGTGTGACCCAGATTCTCCTCATCATCTGCAAAAACATCAATGTAGCTGGACAGCAATGAGCAGAGAGCGACACGCTCTTCCTCTGCGCCCCCCATGTCAAGTCTTTCCAAAATGGCTTGCACCTTACTGTCAGTTTGCACCATGTTAGGGTCAACTGAAACCTGTTCAACACCGGCAGAGATGCGTTGAAACTTTACTTGGCATGTCTGCTCACTCTCCGCAGGATCAACCTTTGAGATCATGCCTAGCCGTGTTCGGGGGCCTAACCACACTTCCTCGGCGGAGAAGTTAACCACCTGGAGCGGAAGAACATGGCTGGTCCTTGTGACAAGTGTTGGGATAACTGCTAATCCAGATGGTAGAGGAGTGGTCACTGGTTCGATGATCAACTGAGAGGCTGCATCTAAGGTTTTAGTGTGACCTTTTACAAACACAGTGGACATCGAGGATGCAGGGATGCGTACTTTGTTTCTTCCTGCAACCCGAACTACTGCCTTTCTCTCAATGCAACCGATCTGTACCTGTTGGAAAGCTGTCCTCCACCCAGAGTCCAAGGATCCACCCAAAGTGTTGTCAAACTCTGTTGTGACTAGCTGTCTGCATCTGTGAATGACATTCATACCGATTATGCATTCTTCAGAAACAACAGGGTTCAGTGACGGCTTCAGGACCAAGAAACCACAATTTGGGATCTTTAAACTCATCGTCTCAATTTCCAGTTCAATATATCCCTGATAAGGAATGTCAAGTCCATTCGCAGCAGTTATTTTAAGCCAACTATTTGTAGCTAGCATGCTCTCATCATCACCAATATATTTTCTGAAAAAATCATCTGTCATAGTACTGACCTGGCTGCCAGTATCTAGTAAACAATGTGCTGACCTGCCATTAAGTTTTAGATCAACCACTGGACATTTTCCTATGGCACGCTCAATAATTTGTTCTCGTGTGATCTCCAGTGTAGGTGAGTCTACGACATGACCCTGCGTTACCCGACTCACTGCAACCAGGGCCTCTCGTTTCCCGACGGACTAGAAATGGGGTACTCATCAGAGTTTTTGTATCTTCTCTGGGGACACTGTTTGGCAACATGACCAGCAGTTTGGCACTTGAAACATATCGGCTTACCGTCAGGGGTAAATCTTGGACCAGTTTTGGTCTGAGATGGTGTCTGGCTACTAGGATTTTTGTTCTGAATTGTCAGCTCTTTCACAGCCTTAGTGAGTTCTGTTATCACTTTCCCTTGCTCAGTGAGCACTTTAAGAACATCATCCATTGAGACCGACTTCTCATTAGGTCTAGTTAGATTAGTGACTTTATCTTGCTCTTTAAGAGTTTTCATCACATCCTCCAGATGCATTGGATTTTCTGTCTCTTTAACTGCACAGCACTGTGCTTCGGCTTTAACAGTACGGCAGTTATTCACGTTACTCCTAACCGTTTTTGTGCTAGGGGCTTGGTCTAAGGACCACAAGTAAGCCTCCTCACGCACCTCTATAAAAGTGGATGTAGGTTTTCCTCTTACATGTTTTCGGAGTTCTCGTTTCAGTGAGAGGTCTCTGATGCCCTCAATGAACTGGTCTCTCAACACTGCGTTCTCATTACCCATGGAATTAGGATGCTGTTTCCATACCAAACTAAAGGCCTGAGATAATGAATGTGAAAAGTCACGTATGTCTTCACCCTCCTTCTGTTTACAGTTGTAGAAGCTCTGTAAAAGTTGGGCAGCGCTACGTTTATCTCCAAATGCATCTTTTAAGTAAACAAGCAGGTCTTTTACAACATCACCATCAGCTTTGCGTAAACGCACTTCTTCCAGAGCTGGGCCTCTTAACAGCGACAGCACAAAATCAAACTGTTCGGGTGCAGATTGGTTTCTAGCAGAAATTACCCTTTCTACTTCTTCAATAAACTCATCCACACTCCTCCCATCTTTGTCAATGTCTCCACTAAATGGTGAAATGTGCCTTTCTCTGGGTACGTAGACATAAGACCTGGTAGGCTCATTATTTAGTGATGATATGACTGTCATGACTTCATCTTGCCTTCGGGCTAACTCATTTAGTTGTTGTAACACCCCAGCTTGTTCAAGTAACTGTTGTCCCTGCATCTCAATGTTTATGGAACTCTCTTGTTCAGACATGTTCTGAAATTATTATTATTATTTTTATTTTTTTTTCAGTTCACTTAACAGTCAATATAAGTATTAACAGTCAATATAAATATTAACAGTAAATAGAAATTTATATAGCAAAGGATAAATTGGTCGAAGTCCGGAGTCCACCGGAGGTCCCTGGGCTGCTCCAAGACCGCTGCTGGGCGATGCTTTCTCCCGCCTGGAATGCGCTCTGGTCTCACGATCGCCTCGGCTGAAATCCTTCACGACCACGCCAGCACCGACTGCTCAGCAACGTCCCCCCTCTGGTCTCGAAACAGATGCCTCCTCACCGACGCGATGCCCACGTCCACTCAGGTGTAGGCCACTTCTTCACCACTGCCGTTTGCTAATGCTACCGCTGCGCCGCCATATACTGTACGCACTCTCAGAGGAGAAAAAAAAAATGAGAACCCACTCCTGGTACCAATATTTGAAACCGGGATAAATGCAGCACACGAAGCTTCAAATAGAAGGGGTTCTTTATTCTCAAAAATAAACTATTCCCTCTGAGTTATGTATAAAAAAAAACAAGAAAAAGTCCGTGTTTCGAACGGCAGCAAGCCTTATCTTCAAATAAAATGGCGGACCGACAACACGGTTAGCACCCAACAGAGCAGCATGCAGCTGCACGTAACAGCTGAAATCTAACAGCGTGAAAGCTAATGCATAACAAACGGCAGCGGCCCTCTACGAGAGAAAACAAACAGAAATAAAACATTAGCATCGTCTCTATAGCTTCATTCACGGAAGATAATTCAGTTCCAACAATTACCGGACACTAGGATTCTCCTCTCACGTGGCCAGAGTGGTCTTCTCCACCGAGTCCCAGATAAAACGTCCTTCTCTTCCGTTTTCTTACCAGTCCGTGCTACCGTACATAAACAAAGGTTTTTTTTCTCTATTTCCGGTCCTTTTAGACCTCTCTGTACCAACAGCACCACATACTGACAAAAACAAGAATTACAACCATAGGTGAAATTAAAGCAAAACATGGTTTTTAAAATACATTTGACATGTACCCATTTTTCACCTGGTTACATAAAAGAAAAAGTTGTATCAATAACTGAACTGTCTGTTGGATTTATGAGATTTAAATTTATTACCAGTTCTTCTACTGATTTAATAAAATGTTCATTAAAAGCATTTGCCGTTATTGTAGAGTCTAATATTCTGTGTCTCTTAAAGCTTCAGTATGTAGCTTTTTTTATGAACATATTTCTTCACTCTGTCACTACCTCCTGACAGACTGATGTTAGCCAGGTAATCTCTGAAAAAAAAAAAAAAATATTGTCCCCTTGCTTCTCCAGGTGGTAAATAAGCATTTCTAAAAAGAAAAGGTGACCCGCCATTTTCCAGCCAATAAAAACAGAGTTTGTAATCAGCCAATAAAAACAGAGCTTGAATTTGAAATTCAACAGACCACAAGGGGGCAGAGCCACATATGGCTCTGAGGGGGAGGGATCAGAATGCTTTGCCTGTTGAAAATATTTCTAAGTGCTGCAGTTCTACAGAAACTGCATACTGAACCTTTAATATTCAGTTGAGTTCACCTTTTTTTCTGATTCATGTGGTGGTGTTCCGTGAAGCCTGCATTCACGTGAAGGTGGCATACGCGTATGGCATCTGCAAATGTATGACGGCTTCACAGAACACCGGCCCAAAGAAAGTGAAACTAACTTTGAGTCTCCTTTGAGCCTTCCTGTTTTTGATTAACTTTGAGTCAGCTTCATTTTAGACTAGGAACACACGGAGACATTTAGACACTGAACTGGGTGAGTTTAAACTTTATTTCAGGAGATTTTATGACGTGGAGAGGCTTTGTGGTGTGTGCTCGTGTGTGTGTGTGTGTGTGTGTTCTGTCAAATGGAGTCAAACTAAAACCAAAGAGATGTTTTATTCAAACAGGAAGTCAGTCAGCAGTTCTTCCTCTGATTTGATCCTCAAATGGTGTCTCTGTTGATTTTATTGATTCCTGTAAATATTTTGAGTATCTTGTTCGACTCGCATCTCTGAAGTTTCACGTGGAAAACCAGTTGTTAAGACGAGGAGCTGGGTTCAGGCCCCCGGAGAATACTCTTGGGACCCAGGACTCACCTCCAGCTCCATCGTCCCCCTGGTCGGATCTCCATCAGAAGTGGCAACTTATACTAAATAAATCAAGGAAACATGAATTGAGTTTATAAATTGTAATAAAATAATCCGTGTCATTACCGATTTATAGGGCCTAGGCTCAGCCCTTCGCAGAAGGGGAGCTCTTCCTGTCACGTTTTGAGGGCGCGTGACTAAGTGTGATCTCAACAGATCTTATGTGGATTGGCATGTAGGGAAAAATATGAGACAGTTCAGCCTTTCTACGTAACTATGTGATGTAACAAGCAAAATAAACTCTATTCATTGACAGACATTGAATCCATGGGAGACTCTTTTTAGAGCTGCTGGCCCAGTTTAACCTAGTCAGAACCACCGGGTCATAATTTCATTATAATCCCGTCTCTGAGCAGATCAGAAACTCCAGGGCCAGTTTACATAAATATCTAACACTGTGGGTGGTAGATTTATATTTTCCACTTAATAATAATAATAATAATAATAAACTTTATTTGTATAGCACCTTCCTACAATGCCTTGCATTGACCAAGGTGCTTAACAGGATAAGAAAAATGTATACAGTAAACTGGTACAATAAATCAGTGAAAATAGAATAAAGGCATCAGCAATGAAAGGAGGCAATGGAGATAAAAATGCTACATACTAAAATACCAAAAATAATAAAAGTTACACACTGAAAGCTTTTTTGAACAAGTGGGTCTTCAGTCTGGTTTTGAACAGAGTCAGATCAGAGGTGGCACGCAGCTCAAGGGGGAGACTGTTCCAGGCTTTTGGGCCGGCAACAGAAAATGACCGGTCTCCCCATTGTTTGTACCTTGAGCGAGGCACCTCCAGCAGGTGTTGACTGGCAGATCGTAAAGCTCTGCCGGGCTGATGGGCTTTCAAAAGTTCTGAGATGTACAGAGGAGCAAGTCCATTCAGAGCTTTGAAAACAAACAGGAGCAGCTTGAACTGTATCCTGAACTGAACCGGGAGCCAGTGTAGAGAGGACAGGACAGGAGTGATGTGTTCATATTTTCGTGTGTTGGTCAAAAAGCGCGCGGCAGAGTTCTGTACAAGCTGTAAACGGGAGATGGAGGATTGATTAATACCAACATACAAAGCATTACAATAGTCAAGTCTGGAGGTCACAAAGGCATGGATGGCCTTCTCCAGATCACCACGGCTGAGAAATGACTTGACTTTGGAGAGCAGACGGAGCTGGAAAAAGCTGGTCTTGACAACAGAACTGATCTGTTTATCAAACTTTAAGTTGGAGTCAAGCTGCACTCCAAGATTTCTGACCACCGGGTTGAAGTGGGGGAGGGGAAAACCAACACTGGGACTGGGAAGGATGTTGCTGGTGTCACCAGGTGCACCAAATAAAATGCATTCAGTTTTATCTGTGTTTAGGTGGAGGAAGTTTTGAGAGAGCCAGTGCTTAATGTCATTTAAGCAGTTGACAAGAGTGTTTGAACTGAGTGAGGGGTTTAGTTGAATAACTCCACTTTAAGGAGGTGTTGGTTTACTTTTTTTTTTTGTTACAACAGAAATGCTATTGAGTCATTTTGTTTTGTTTATGCCATTTTATTTGTCTCTTTGGCCACCAGAGGGCAGTGCTTACAATGTATTACTGTTTCCCCAAGACTGGATGTAAAATGCATGTAACTTTTTTTTCCTTTTGACCGACCTTTTGGTTGACATTTTATGCTAATTTGTTAAATAAATAAATCAGTATGCCTCTTTTATGATTGTTGTTGTTGTTGTTGTTGTTGTTGTTGTTGTTGTTGTTGTTGTTGTTGTTGTTGTTGTTGTTGTTGTTGTTGTTGTTGTTGTTGTTGTTGTTGTTGTTGTTGTCCACTGTTGTCATCACTCTTTGTTAAATAAATCAGGTCTCTCTTGTAAATGAGTCCTTGAGGCTCAATGGGATTAACCTGTCTAAATAAAGGTTGAATGAAGGTCAAACAGCTGGAAAGAACCTGCAGTCAGACTGCTTGAACAAATGTTTCACTTCTATACAGGTTGTTACAGCTTCACGGTGCATTCAGGGACAACTCGTAAATGATGTTGCTCAACAATCAGTGATGGAGATTAATAGAATGAATGAGTTTTATATTTAAATATTTAAAATAATTATTTGTTTAAATAACTGTTGAAATATCATTAGAACAGGAACTTCTTCTTCTGCTGCAGTCACACAGTATCTCCTGTTATTTAAAATAAATAAATATTAAACATGTTGCAGTGAAAGAGTCGTAAAATAAAAACACATGAGCTTTGGGAGTTTTTGAACAAAACTGAAGTGAAAGTAGTTGATAAAAAGTGTGTTTGTTATTGAAAGCTTCATAAAAAGTCTGTACAGAACACAGTGAGGAGGTTTTATAAATGAATGAAACTAATATTCTACAGTCAAATGTCTGAAATGATCTCTGTTATTATTGATGAGCTGTAGAATGAGACCACAGTTCAATTTGTTCAGAATGTCACTTTATTTTCTCAGAGCTTTATTAAAAGTGTCCAGCATTAAAGTGACTGCTGTCTCTGTCACACTTTAACTTCTTAATAATCTTATAAAACGTTCAACTCATTTATTATTGTTGCTTAAATATTTATTGGACCTCACATTCAGAGTGTCCACCCTCAGTCCTACATTCTTGACTTTCCTCTTCTTCCTCTGTCTCCTGACACGTTTCCCTCCTCGTGATCTTCCACTAACAGCAGCACAATTTCTACCAGCACCCTGTTTGTCAACAGCACGGTGGTGGTCGTTGTTAACACGGGCCTCGACAAAACTGTTTTCTGTCAGATTCCCTTCCTGACACAACGCTCACCATTTACCCGGGCTTTGGACCAGAACCAGAGATACACTGGCTTGTGTTCCCTAGTGGCTGGTTCTGACTTAAAACAAACAAAAATATAAAATCTGAGATATTTTTTGATGTCGTAGTTTTGTTGTTAGCAGCTGGAGTTAAACACAATAAAAAAGGTTAGATAAGTCATCTATGCTGCAGTTTGAACATGTTTGTATTTATTTGTTCATGTCTGAGTTTTTGTTGGTCTTTTAAGACAAAAACTGTTGTTTCAATGTAAAAACTGTTCATTCTGTGTTCTCGTGTCCTCTGTCACATATTTAGATCTCACTGTGACCATCTGTTTGTTACACTCTTCATTTTCTCTCTTCTTCATTTCTCAAATCCTTTTTAAAAGAGAAAGATTATTAAAATGATCTCAGTGTCATTTTTTGCTCCAGGCCTTGGTTTGACAGTTGGGTCTTGGTCCTAAAAATATGTTTTGATGTTCACATTTTACTAATAATAATAATAATAATAATAATAAATTCAATTTATACCGCACTTTTCATTAATAAAAATCTCAAAGTGCTACAACAATAAAAACAAGTGATAAAATCAAATAAAATCAATAATGGTATTAACTAAGATTAAAAACAGAATCATGTGGAGGCAGAATAGGCCTGCTTAAAAAATAAATAAATAAATAAAATAAAACAAGTGATAAAATCAAGTAAAATCTATAATACTATCAACCAAGATCAAAGATAAAATCATGCGGGGGCAGAATAGGCTTGCTTAAAAAGAAAAGTCTTTAAACCGCTTTTAAAGTCAACCAGTGACTGTGGAGCTCTCAGGTAGTCAGGAAGGGAGTTCCATAGGCGGGGGGCAGCCACACAGAATGCCCTGTCTCCCATGGTCCTTAATTTGGTTCGTGGAATGTGAAGTAGATTACTGTTCTGTGATCGTAGAGACCGGGTGGATGAATATGGTGCAAGAATGTCCTTTAGATAGTCAGGTGAAGTTCCATGTAAGCATTGATGTGTAATGAGAGCAGTTTTGTATTGAATTCTGTAGGTGACAGGAAGCCAATGGAGGTTATGGAGAATGGGTGTAATATGTTCAAATTTACGAGCTCTCAATAAAATCCTTGCTGCACTGTTTTGAATATATTGAAGTTTCTGAAGGTTTTTGCCAGGGATTCCAATAAACAGGGAGTTGCAGTAGTCGAGCCTGGAGGAGACAAAGGCATGGACGAGTTTCTCAGCATCGGAAAAAGTCAGAGATGGGCGAAGTCTGGAGATGTTTCGAAGATGGAAGAAGCAAGTTTTAAACAGATGCTTAATGTGAGTTTCAAATGTAAGATGAGAGTCCATTTTTATTCCAAGATTTGTAACAGAGGTGGAGAGGGGGATGTCTTGACCAGAGAAGGAGATTGTTGTTAAAGTTGATGTTTGTATCTGGTGAGGGGTGCCAATCATTATGGCCTCAGTCTTGGAGCAGTTTAATTGAAGAAAGTTCTGATTCATCCATGCCCTTATTTCCTCCAGGCAGGCAGAGAGGGCAGTGAGTGAAGATGGAGATGGGGATGATGAGGATGATCCAGTCCTGATGTAAAGCTGTGTGTCGTCGGCATAGCAGTGAAAAGAAATGTTGAACTGATTAATAATTTGACCTAAAGGCAGCATGTAAAGGGAAAACAGCAGGGGCCCCAGAACTGACCCTTGAGGGACACCACAGGAGACACCGACTGTCTGGGAAGTGGCATTGCCAAGACTAACGCATTCCAGCCTATCGGAGAGGAAAGATTTGAACCAGTCCAGGACAGTGTCACAGAGACCGACCTCCACATGAAGACGGTGGAGGAGAATATTATGGTCCACAGTGTCGAAGGCTGCAGTGAGGTCAAGGAGGACAAGGATGGAGGGAGAACCAGTGTCAGCAGCCAAGAGGATATCATTTGTAACTCTCAGTAATGCAGTCTCAGTACTGTGAGCTGCTCTGAATCCAGATTGAAACTTCTCGTACAGAGAGTGTTGCTGTAGGTCACATGTGTCAGACTCAAGGCCCGCGGGCCAGATGTGGCCCTCCACATCTTTTTATGTGGCCCTTGAGAGCTTAAAAGGTCTGATTGTCACTTAATCACCAAGTCAAAAGGGTTTTATATTATAACAGTGTAAGAAGTAGACATATATTTCTACATCTGTGCAAATATATATATGTAATATTTGTAAGTTGAATAAGTTAAAAAAAAAGTTATTTACCAATAAGGAGTAGTTGTGTTTAATTTACATTACTGTACATTTAGTTAAATTTAACTACATTTATACTGTCTTACAGCTACATCTGGCCCTTTGAGGGCAACCACTAAGCTGATGTGGCCCTCGGTGGAAATTAGTTTGACACCCCTGCTGTAGGTGGTCCTGCAGCTGAGCAGCAACTGCTTTTTCCAGCACTTTGGACAGAAACGGGAGGTGTGAAATTGGGCGGTAATTAGAAAAAATGTCGGGATCCAAGTTAGATTTTTTCAGAAGAGGCCTAATGATGGCAGTTTTTAGAGGCAGTGGAACATGACCAGATTGTAGAGACTGATTTATTATTTGAGTGATTAATGGGCTTATTGCAGAGTGATTGGATTTTATGAGAGATGAGGGGAAGGGATCCAGGGCGCAGGATGAAGGCTTCATTTTCTTTATGATGGACTCCACCTCACTCTGAACAACTTCATCAAAGCTGCTCAGGGACCCAGGATGCAGACGGGTAGATGGTAAACGAAGATCAGGGAGGTTGTGAAGCTGAGATCTGATGGTGTCAATTTTGTTTTTAAATGATGACTACGTATAGTCTTTAGACCTGACATTTCTTCTTCTGTTCTACTGTTCTTCACTTTGCTTTGACAATAATATAATGTGCTGTCATGCACAATAATAATTCCTCAAAGTACAAGAAGTGAAGCTGAATAAAAATCAAACAAGTGTAAAAACCTTCAGGAAGTCTGGAGAACTATTGATGAAGAACATTTTAGAAGATGACAGGAAAGTCTGGCTGCTCACACTTCAACTTGTTTCCATATTAGTCTGTACATATAAACAGGTTGTTCTCTAAGCTGCATGCAAATAAAAAGTGTGTGTGTTGTGTCAAAGCTCGTAGTGTGTGTCAAGGATGACTCTCAGCTACAACCACAACAAACCTCAGCTCAACATCTGTAAAACTCACCAGGATCAATTAGCTGTGGCGGCCATCTTGAATCAGGTTGACTCCATCAATGAGTTAGTTACAAAAAGTTTCTGAGACTGATTTGTTCAGTGGTTCACAAGATATTTTGCTAACAGACCTAAAAATTGAACACGAACAAAGACGACCGTGTAGTTGTACGTGTGTGAACGTGTTCATTTGTTTGTTCTACTGGTTTCTCTCTCAGACCACCTGAAGACCAGAAGATGGAAGGTCGGCTGAAGGAAAAGTCTCCAGGATCCACCTGTCTGTCCATGAAGAGTGACTGGTCCAAACATGAACCTCCAGACTTCAGTCCTGAACCTGGACCCTCAGACACAAAGTAAGAAAACTGTTTCTAACTGAGTCCTGTAAGTCCTCAAATAACAAAGAAGAGAATTTCATGTTGGATTTCTTGTTGTAAACTGGTAAATTCCCAGTCTGCTTTGATGGGAAGTTTCTCCTCGACTTTTCAAGCAGCAACATGAAGATGTGACATGAATGAAGCGACTGCAGTGACTTGTTCAGCCTGACTCTGTCTGTTTGATGCTTTTTACTTTGTTCTTGTCTCCACTGTGGACTGTTCAACTTGACATGAGTCTTTGTAAAACCAAGGCTTTGTCTGCTTCATCATCACACTTGTAGTACTAGCTGGAGTGACCTTTGACCTCTGGACTGAATCATGGAAACACTGCAGGCAGCTTCATCCAATGTATCCAGAACACAAGGGAAGTTCTCCTACAGAGCGAGGCCAAAACCTTCAGTTTGAAGATTAGAACGAGTCATCAACGTCTCCGTCCTCACACAGAATCTCCACAGAAACATGGAAAGAAAGGAGGGAAGAGACGGAGGTGAAGAAAGTGACAACACAACTTCCTGTTTGTTCATCAGCTCCATGTTTTACTGAGCTTCTGTGAGAGGCTTTGAACATCTCACATTGTTTGCTGCTTCAGTAGAACAGCAGCTCAGAAGAACTCACTGAGGAACATGGTGACCACTGGCAGGAAGCTGCTGCTGTCTGTAGTGTAGTAACGTTAATGTGTTATCGCAAGATTAGATGGACGAGAGAGAGAGAAGACAGACATGTTGGCTGAAGTGACTTGGAGCCCGTGTTAATAAATAAGTATAAAGCAAACTAAAGGACTGCTTATTTAAACAACACAACATTTTGGCGACGAGGAGAACGTTTGTCAAGAACCCAGAGGCAAAGAAGGACACCTGAGACAGAACCATGTCGGATAATGAACAGCGAGCTGCTGCCGGAGGTGCACCTACACCTGCTTATGCTCAACTGGTCCCTCCGCTTCCGCTGAACCTTAGCGTCTGATTTATTCACGGAGTATAAACTGTGGAAGGACTCTTACAGCTTCTTTGAAGTTGCAAGTGGGACAATTCATGCACAAGATTTGGTCAGGAGAGCCACTCTACTGCATTGTATTGGAGCGCCGACACAGAGGATTTTCGCCAATTTACCTGGAGAAAAAGGTACACATGCTCAGGCTGTTGCATATTTTACTCCGCGAAGAAATATAGTCCTAGAGAGACACAAGTTCAGACAGAGAGCTCAGTGCCCTGAAGAGACAGTGGATCAGGGCGTAACTTTAGGTCTAACATTGGGGGGGTTATGCTCTCTACTTATTTATTTATCGAATAAATTACTTTTTTTTAAATGATTCGGGATATTTTAGGGTTAAAATATATTGTAATGCTTTTACTGTGATTTACTTAACTTTCCTGTTTTCTCTGTATTTATTCTGCTCCTTTTTGTTCCACATAGGTTCAACAAGTAAGAAAAAAACTCACTATTTTTCTGCATTTTTTCAGCCATAACACGTATTTTACATTTTTAAGATTTATTATATAACATACCTTAATTTCACAATTTTCAAAGAGTGTGTATTTACCTGCTTCACTACAGTTTAACTAGGAAAAATTACAACAAATGATTCAAATACAGCCATAATATGACAAGAGCAGAGTAAAACCCTGCATGTCATCTTCAGCAATTATGCTTAAATGTTCATATTGTGTAAATTGAAATCATATTAAAGTTATCTAAAAACAAGAGAGTTACAGCTGTGTATTTAACCAATTCATTTCAACTGTGTTAAAGCACTTGCAAGACTATGGCAGTTTCAAATCATTTGATTTTGTGAGTGCAGCAATTATCTATGAAAGAAAGTCAAAAACACAAAAGAGTGTGTGTGTGATCACATCTGCCCTCATCATGCGTCTCTCTGTGAGGAAATCACATAAACCAGTAAAAATCAGTTTGGTTTTCTGACAGTGTGTGTGTGTTTACAATAATTCACAATTTATTTTTAGGTCTGTTACCTGGTCACCTGTATTTCTTGTGCTGTCTTTCCCTGTCCTCTGTCTCCCTCCCTTTGGTCGCTTGTCCCTGGATTGCCAACTGTTTCCTCTGTCGTTTCAACTTCTGCACTTCCTCTATTGTGTCCTTCTTGCTCACCACCTCCTTGATCACCTGTTCCACTATCACTTTCTTCAACCTGATACAAAAACAGCTCAGTAAAGGCCTTGTTATACTTGGCCCGTCGGCTGTCTTTTACCCCCCGTTGAGTGAGCAAACATTGTGCAACTTTTGGCCGCACACCCGCTGTGATCCCCCGGTGCATAGGCGTCGTGTACATAGCCCCCAAACAGAACTCTCGAAGCCGACAATGCGGCTCGCAGCGTGTGATTGGTTCAAAGTTTGTGGGCGTTTTTTGTTTGGATGTCCATATATGGTCTATGACACCGCAGCACGTGACACCGCAGCACGTGACCCCGCAGCACGTGACCCCGCAGCACGTGACCCCGCCACTGTTTTAGATACCGGTAGTTCTTACAGTAATATGTTTCATAAAATTACAAAATAAAGTGCAAATATAACATCAGTACTGACATTAATTATATTGCATCTTACCTCCATATGGGCGTACAGAGCATACAGTAGCCTTCCCCAGCTTATAACTGGCAGCGATGGCAGTGAATGAGCACCCAGAAGCCAGGACCCGCAGCGTCACAGCCAATAGGCGTGTTTCCATCAAGGTTTCTAGGTGCGCATTATGAAGCATCGCATCAGAAAAGCTAAATGGAAACGGCATAATTCGAGTTAACTTCCTCTAAGTCGCTCTAAAGTTTATACGCTCGCTTGAGGTAGTTTTTGGGGAGTCGATTCAGAGCTGAGTCGGCTAAACGACAGATGGAAACAGATTAGCCGACTCAGTTCTGCCGCAGCGAACATTCACGTCACGTGACTGATCAGCTGTTTCCGCTCCGGACAACATGTAACATCGCTAAAACTAGTTGGCATGACAGAATAAATACAACTTGCCCGATAGCAACACATACCTGAAATATTCTCTCCATTTTGCCGAGATGTCTGTTTTCAAACGCTACTTCCTGTTTACTGTGGAAGTGCGTAACGCTGACGTCTGACGTATGGCGCTGACGTGTGACGTAATGACGCTGACGTCTGACGTAGAGACGCTTTGCGTGGCATTGCAGATGCGCTTCAAGCCAGTTTAATGGAAACACTTCTGATCCTCATAATTTTAATTTACATTTTAGCGAAATTTTCTAAAATTCGCTCAAAAATCGAATTTAAATTGGATGGAAACATAGCTAGTCTCTCCGGGGCAGAGACCGGTGCGCTGTGCGTCGGTGCGTGCTGCAGGTGAGGGGAGGTCCGGTGGGCAAGTTCATCAAAACGAGCAGCGGACATTCGAAAATATGAAAAGTGTGTCTCGTCATCCATCTCCCGCATCTGCTGAACCAACAAGCTAAACTCGCCTTGTGTAGATCTGGTCCTGTTCAGCGGGCGAACGTGCCAACGCCGTTCGCGTCGTATTTCCATGTTCGCGGTCAATAACATTAATATAAGGTCATTTTCTTCATCCTCGTCCTCCGACTCGTCATCCAACCTGAGAAGCATCTCTTTTGCCGCCTGCGAATACATTTTCTTCGTAGTGAACTGTTGAAATTACTTCCTCTTTCCGGCAACAGCCAACGTGCGTGTGACGTATGCAGTGTGAGTGCGTGTGACGTATGCAGTGTGAGTGCGCGTGACGTATGCAGTGTGAGTGCGCGTGACGTATGCAGTGGGAGGGAAGAGGGAGGGATTATCCCCACGTCTTAAAGAGGTATAAACACTCAATGCAGTCGGTGACACACGTCAGCGCTGGGTTCACTCAACGGGAGGTAAAAGACATGTCGACGCTAGTATAAACCCAGCTTTAATGTTTAACTACAGAAATACAGGCACTATTTTGACTTTATTTCAGCAAAGAAGCCTCGCCAGGTGGATCAAAGCAAAGCTGCACCGTCTCACCCCCCACCACCACCTCCTGCTGTGTAATTACTGGTGTTGTTGATGTCAGCTTTATGCTGGATGCAGCTATCAATCGTCACAATCAAGTCTTTGTTCACAGTGGAGACACGTTGGTGACATGATGAATTCATGTGTAAATGGCCCTGGCCTGTGGCCTCTACAAACGAGATGCTATTCTTCAGGAAATTAACTGGTTTACAGCTCCATTTGTGTCAAACACTAGCTACACAACAATAGCCGTGTTTCCATCAAGGTTTCTAGGTGCACATTTTGAAGTATCGCAGCAGAAAAGCTTAATGGAAACGGCAAAATGCGAAGTTACTTCCCGAAATTCGCCAAAAAGTTTATACGCTCGCTTGAGGTGGTTTTTGGGATCTTCGAAACCGAGCAGATGCGCAAAACGACAGATGGAAACACATTTGCCGACTCGTGCTGCCGTAGCGAACATTCACGTCACGTGACTGATCAGCTGTTTCCGCTCCGGACAACATGTAACATCGCTAAAACTAGTTGGCATGACAGAATAAATACAACTTGCCCGATAGCAACACGTACCTGAAATATTCTCTCCATTTTGACGAGATGTGTGGCCAGGTTCTGTTTTCAACCGCTACTTCCTGTTTACTGTAGACATGCGCAGTGCTGACGTCTGACGTAATGACGCTGACGTCTAACGTAATGACGTTGTGCGTGGCTTGGTAGATGCGCTACAAGCCAGTAGATGGAAACACTTCAGATCCGCATTAATTTGTATTTACATATTTGCGAGATTTCAAAAATTAGCTCAAAAGTCGAAATGAAAATAGATGGAAACAGGGCTAATGTGAGCTTTCTAACAACTCTGTTAATAAAGGTTAATAAAGATTGAATGAATATACTTCATTAGAATCAGACTTTTTAAAGAGAAACTCACCCTTTCATTCGCTCATTTGCACTGTTTTCTGTTGAAATGTTAAGTGCACAGCTGTTTTTTGGTTTTATTATGAAGGAAAAAACATTTCTTTTGAGACATTTCTTTTGCAAAGTTACAGCTGTTTTTTAATAAAGGTCCCTTTGCTGTGTGACTGAGAACTGGAGCTTTGATTCATAAATATATTTTTGTTATCACTTTATGGATTATAAAGATTATTACATACATTTTCAGACAAATAGAACAGTTCAATAAATAATGGTACACCCTGTGATTAATTGTTATGATCTATTGATTGTTAATTTTGCACCTTTAAAAAAAACCACAGGTTTATGTTTGGGATCAGCACAAATTATATAAAAAAGAACAAGCTTTTTTTATTTACTATGTCTGGCACCAGTGGATATTTTCCAGATTAACTGAGCAACACCTTTTTCTGTCTACAATACATGAACTGGCCTCAAAATTGGCAGCTGCAGTGAGAGCCCGTGACAAATTGCAAATCAGATCTTTTGCTTGTACATCTTTTTGCGCGGTTGTTGCAGTGCTGCACGTGCACAAATATCTGTGTTTATCTTATTTTTCTTTTGACTCGGTCAGTTTAGGTGGAGTAGTAACGGAGCAAAACACCTAAACCAGAATTACACTACTGTCTCTGCCACATTGTTTACATAGCAGCATAGACTAAACAAATCATCAGTAATTTACCTCATTTTGATGTTTTCTCTTTTTACAAGGGGATGTAGTTGACCAACAATGAAAAATTGTTGGTTGTCCTTGTCCGCTTTTGGGTCCTCTTCTCATTTCTTTGAACTACAGTACATCCACACCGACAATGCTTTCGGTGCACTTGGGCCGGGCCACCTGTAGCCGGTGGGATAGTGATACCAAGTTTTTTTGCAGGGGAGGGGGTCAGTCCTCAGGGAGTTTGCTTAAAAACACGCAGCAATTTTACTAAAAAATTTAAATGAATAAAGAAAATCAATTATTGATGTAAGATATGTATATTGATGAAATGATGTCATTTTATTGGGGGGGGGGTTATATTGACTGGATCAAATTATTGGGGGTGTTATAACCCCCCCATCCCCGTGTAAATTACGCCTATGCAGTGGATGCTTTTGTGAATGCACTCATGCCTCCTACCCACTGCACAACTCGAAACGCGCCTGCCGTCCCCTTTTTGCCGCTGGTCACGGTCCCACTGAACCACTGAACACCGTCTGATGACGTACACTAGGGGGTAGCAGAGGGAGGGGTCTCTGGCTTGTTTTCCGGGTTCAGTTGTTGTTTTAACTGCACCTCCGACGGTCTTCGATGAGATTAAAACTTTTTTTTATGTTTGGGGTGATCTACACTGGAGAGGACAGCAGCCTGTCAGCAGCAACTGTAAAAATGCCACGTTTCTTACCGGAGTTTGGGTCCAATTCCTGGAGGCTCGATCCGGTGAGTTTAAAAAGTCCGAAAAAAGTCCCGTTGTGGTTGTGTAATCAGATAGCGAGGCTCTCCCGACTGTTTGCCGGATGCGTCGAGCCGCCAGAGATCAACATTTGGGACGTCTGCGGCTCGACGGCGACGCGCGCGTGCGTGTGCAGGCTGCCGTCGCGCCGCTTCGATCACTCGAATCTCGCCGCTTCCTTGTTCGCCGTGACTCCACGCGTCTCCTCCATAGACTTTGAATGTAAACCGGTGTTATCCGGCCGCTTCGGCCGCTCGACAAAGGGGGCAGTGGGTAGGAGGCATAAGAGAACTGGCAAAATCATGTGACTTTGGCACGCTGGAGAACGACATGATACGTGATCAGATTGTGGAGAAATGTGTCATGAAAAAGCTTCGTGATAAACTGTTGCAGGAAGACAGGCTGAGTTTAGACAAAGCACTGTCTACAGCTAGAGCCTTTGAAGCAGCGCATGCAGAAGCCAAAATTTTCACGGAGGGAGCTGGTCACAGAGTGAAGGAAAACCAAGTTCATTTCACAAAGAAATGCACCGCTGGAGACCGTAAAACAGGAACAAGAAGTGAACGGAGCCAAGAGAAAGCCAACAGCGACACCTGTTGTTACAGATGTGGAAAGAACACACACACTGCAGAAGAATGTGGAGCAAAGACAGCAACGTGCATCTTTTGTCAGAAAACAGGACATTATGCACGCATGTGTTTCAAGAAGAAAAATCAAATACAAACAGAAAAGGGGAGTGATAAATTTACAGAAAAAAAGAAAAAGATGAAACCAGTGAGAGCAGTAATACAGGATACTGCAGATTCAGAATCAGATTCTGATGAATTTGTCCATGCTGTTGATCCTGAAGGTACTGAAACAATCAAAGTAAATGGACAATGGCTGAAAATGGTCATAGATACAGGAAGTGGAAAAAACTTCATAGGAGAGGATTTATATAAAAGAACACTTTCTGCTAAAAATAAACTAAAATCAACTAAGAAGAGGTTTTATGCTTATGCACAGACTACTCCACTTAAATGTGTTGGTTATTTTGAAGCAGAAATGAGATGGAAAGACAATGTTATTAAAGATAACATCTACGTGATAGAAGGGAATAGAAGCACTGCTAGGCAGAAAAACAAGCTTTGAATTAAATATACTGAACACAGGAGAAAAAGTAAACACAGTAGAGCAAATAGACAGGTTTGACAAGCTTGTTAAAGAGTACCCAGTACTATTTAAAGGACTTGGACAAATTAAAGGTTACAGCCATAAGGTTACAGTCGATGAAAAAGTCCCGCCTGTAGCTCAAGGTTTAAGGAGAGTCCCTTATCCCATGTTAGAAGCTGTGAACCAGGAGCTAGATAAGATGCTAGAACAAGGTATTATAGAGGAGGTAAATGAAGGATCAGAATGGGTTTCTAATATCCTTATTGTACCTAAGAAAGACACAAAAGAAGTGAGGCTATGCGTAGACCTTAGGGAGGTGAATAGAGCAGTGATCAGAGAAAGACACCCAGTACCAACAGTAGACAGCATCTTACAGGCAGTGCAGGGAGCAAAAGTGTTTGCTAAGCTAGATGCACGGAAAGGATTTTGGCAATGTGATTTAGCCACAGAGTCCAGACACCTGACGACATTCATCACACATAGAGGGTGCTACCGCTTCAGAAAAGTTCCTTTTGGATTATCGAGTGCACCAGAAGCCTACCAAGTCTATTGACTCTATGTTATGTGGAATGCCTGGTACCGTTTGCTACATGGATGATGTAGTAATCTTTGGAGAGGATGAAGAACAACTTGAACAGAGACTGAGAAAAGTCTTTCAGAGATTTGTGGATAGAGGTCTAACCCTCAACAGAGACAAATGTATTTTTGGGTTACAAGAAATTGAGATACTTGGACATGTGATCACCAACACAGGAATTAAACCAGACCCAAGAAAGGTTGAAGCCATCTACAAAGCACCAAGACCTGAAAACGTTCAACAACTCCGCTCATTCCTAGGTACTTGTGGATTTCTGATGAAATTCATACCAAACTATGCAAACTTATCAGAACCACTAAGGAAGCTGACTAGAAAAGAACAAGCGTGGGAGTGGACAAGTGAAAAAGAAAGATCATTCCAAGCAATGAAAGAAGCATTGGTGAGTGAGCCATGCCTGGCCTACTTTAAATTAGATGCACCCACAATAGTTATTACTGATGCTAGTCTAGTAGGATTAGGCGCAGTTTTACTACAGACCCAATCAGATGGACAGAACAAACCAGTAGCCTATGCAAGCCGTTCATTGACCCCAACAGAACGTTGTTATTCTCAGGTAGAACGTGAGGCTTTAGGATGTGTATGGGCTGTGGAACATTTTAGAACATACTTGTGGGGGGCCAAGTTTACTTTGCAAACTGATCATAAACCCCTCATATACATGTTCAACCCAGAGAAAGCTACACTGTCACCACCACGAATACAGAGAAAGGTTTGAGACTACAACCATATGATTATAAAATAGAACACATCGTCGGAAAGTCCAATGTAGCTGATTCACTTTCACGACTTCCTTTACCAGAAACAGAGAACAATGAGTATGTGGAAACATATGTGGACAGAGTACTGACAGTGACGATGCATGAAGTGCAAGCCATGAGCCTTGAGGACATCAAACAGAAAATGACAGAGGACAACACAATGAAACAACTGAAGATGATTGTGGAAACAGGAAAATGGCCGAACCCAGTTCCGTCTGAGTTGCAGCCTTACAACAGATGTGCTGGAGAGTTCAGCATATATAACGGACTTGTGCTGAGAGGACACAGGATAGTGCTACCAAGAGCAATGGTGAAACAAGCACTGGAAATTGGACACAAAACTCACCAAGGAGTGGTTCGTACAAAACAATATCTGAGGAGCAAATTTTACTGGCCTAACATGGACTTGGATGTAGAGAGACTGATCAGAAATTGCTCCGCTTGTATGCTCAATCAACCGCTTCATGAAGATCAACCCCTTCAACCGCTAGAGCTACCACCAAGACCATGGACAAAGATAGGAATTGATCTGGTAGGTCCTATCCAAAACCAACATGTTAACTGTGATAGACTATTACACTTCCTTCCCGGAAGCTGTAGTTGTTCCAGACATTTCCTCAGCTACTGTCATTTCAGAACTGACCAAAATATTTGCAAGATTTGGTTATCCCCTAGAGGCTGTTACTGATAATGGTAGACAGTTTGTGGGACAGTTATTTGAACTATTTCTCAAGTCATGTGGAATAAAACACATCAGAGCATCACCTTATTATCCAAAGAGCAATGGAAAAATTGAGAGGTTTCACAGATACTTGAAGAAAGCCTTCAAAACAACTGAATGCACAGGAAAAAAATGGCAGGAAGAACTTCCAAAAATATTAATGGCATACCGATCAACACCACACAGAGCATCAGGAGAAACACCAGCTATGCTCATGTTTGGAAGAGAGATCCACACAAAGTGTCTCAACATGGAGGAGGAATGTGGATTTCCAAATGGCACAGAGAAAACAATAAACATCAGAAACCATCACGATGAATACAAAACCAAAATGAAAGAGTATGCTGACAAAACCAACAGAGCAAAAGACCACAACTTTAAGGTTGGTGATGTAGTTTACATTGCTAGTATGGAGAGTGGAAAGCTGGACACCACATTCAAAGACATTCGATTTGTGATATTGAGTCAGAGTCAGAGTCAGAGTCAGAGAGAATTTATTGTCATTTGCACCGCATGTAGTACATGTGTTGAAAACGAGATTATGTACACAGGGTCCCAGTTACATCCAACAACAAATGCAAGAGAAAAACAATAATAACATCTAGGATTAACTAAGAGAGACATCAGCTAGTAATACACTAAGCCCTAATGTAGTAGAAAAACATCATTATAAACAGCAGCACGAACATGAGCAGATGGTCACAGATGAACGCAGCAACAAGAAACAGATCAGTATCAGCATGATGTGACATTTTGCAGTGTTTATTCTTATTATTTATTTATTCATGAGAAATACCGCTGATAATGCCTTTGAACTGGTCAACACAGAAGATAGATCAAGAGTGATCAGGAATGTTAAACATCTTCGACACACACCTGTGGTACTTGACATTGATGCTTTTGAAACTCCTTTGGAACACAACACCCAAATCAACAACAAAACTGTGGAGGAGCCGATTGCTGAGACCACTTCATCAGATGAGATCCCACCAGAACCTAACCCACCTGTATCTGAGGTCATCACTACGAGGAAGGGTCGTGTCATCAGAAAGCCCATCAGATACAGAGAGACTTGAAAAAAATTTTTACTAAGATAAATAAATGTTACTGTTTAGTAGAATAGAAATTGTTTTGATTTCTATGTTAAAAATTTTTTTTATATATATACTGTATACACTGTATATATTTTTGTGTTGCAGATAGGTTTTGTCCTAAACAAGGAGGAAAATGTAGTGTAGTAACGTTAATGTGTAATCGCGAGATCAGATGGACGAGAGAGAGATTAGAGAAAACAGACATGTTGGCTGAAGTGACTTGGAGCACGTGTTAATAAATAAGTATAAAGCAAACTAAAGGACTGCTTATTTAAACAACACAACACTGTCAGTCTGAATCATCTAGAACAGGGGTCACCAACCTTTTCGAAACTGAGAGCTACTTCGTGGGTACGGAGTCATATAAAGGGCACCAGTTTGATAAACTCTTAGGAAATAACAAAGCGTAAATTGAAAAAAATGTATACTAAACAAATTTTTAAGAACATATTTTTAAGATAGACATTTAAATATATATATAAATACAAAAAAAAGAATAACAACTGAATAAAATGAAATTTTAAATGCAGCTTAGTGAGTTGTGCTATTTTTTAGAACAGGTCCGGGGGCACCTCAAATGGTCCTTGGGGGCACCCGGGTGCCCGCGGGCACCACGTTGGTGACCCCTGATCTAGAACATCTACACACTGACATCCTTGAAGAAACCAGAACTGGTTCTAGCTGAACCAGAACATCTACACACTGAGATCCTTGAAGAAACCAGAACTGGTTCTAACTGATCCAGAAGATCTACACACTGAGATCCTAGAAGAAACCAGAACTGGTTCTACCTGATCCAGAACATCTACACACTGAGATCATTGAAGAAACCAGAACCAGTTCTAGTTGATCCAGAACATCTACACACTGAGATCATTGAAGAAACCAGAACTGGTTCTACCTGATCCAGAACATCTACACACTGAGATCATTGAAGAAACCAGAACCAGTTCTAGTTGATCCAGAACATCTACACACTGAGATCCTTGAAGAAACAAGAACTGATTCTACCTGATCCAGAACATCTACACACTGAGATCCATGAAGAAACCAGAATCGGTTGTAGCTGATCCTTGAAGAAACTAGAACTGGTTCTAGCTGATCCAGAACATCTACTTTTTCCTGTCTTGAAACTCTCACCCTCAGGTAGGAGCTACAGATACATGAACTTGTCAAAATCACAGTTTTTAGGTTATGAATTGAAAAAGACAACTTCTGTAAACACTAAAGCTCCAGGTTGGACAGTTTAAACCCGTCCAGAACCAGACCTGCAGGTTGGACCTGACTGGACCCTCCAAACTTTCATGTGTTCATGTGAAAAAACAGGAGTTTAATTTCTTCATCAGATCAGTTCCAGTTTCAAACTGGGACCAGTTCTTCCTGTTCCAGAACAATCTGTAATATCTCAGCACCAACACTTTACTGGACCAGAACCAAGAGGACCAGAACCAAGAGGGCCAGAACCAAGAGGACCAGAACCAAGAGGACCAGTAGGAGCTCATGGAGACCAACAATCAGGGAAGATGTTGTGACACCATGTTGAAAAACCTCAAGTTGGTTTTTGTTTTGAGTTAGTTAGATTCAAGACGAAGCAATGAAAGCTGTGATGTTCACCATGAATCAGATAGAAAGTAATATTTTACTAACAGGAGCTGACTGTCATGTTTTCATGTCATGTGGTGAAAACTGGTGAGTCCATCCTGAAGGTTTCACTCTGGATCTTTAAACCTTCAGAGTCTCTGCAGCAGTTTGTGTGTTCAGAGCTTCTTCAGTGGTTTTCTTCAGGGATTCATGTGATGTGAAGAACAACATGTTTGTGTTTCAGAGGTCAGAACCTCAGACAAAGAGCAGAACCTCCAGGACCCAGCTGTCTGTCCATGAAGAGTGACCTGTCCAAAGATGTTCCTCCAGACCTCAGTGAAGAAGCTGGACCGTCGGACACAAAGTAAGACAGCTGATTTAGACTGAATCTTCTTGTCTTCAATAGTTTAGTTCAAGAACCTGCAGCAATAATTCAGAGCACAGCCTGAAAGTCAGTGAGGTTCTGGTTCCTGTCTCTGATGGTTCAGGAGGTTCTAGTGGATGATCTGAACAACAGTTTTCTCCTCATCCTGGAGTCAGAGTGAAGCAGCAGCCAGATGTTAGAACTGATCTGATCAACACTTCCTGTTGTTCCACTTCTTCATCAGTAAATGTCTTCACAGAGGGAGGAAGAGGAGTGGTGTTTGTGAGGAGGAGCAGCTGTCCTGCTGTTCTTTGTGTCAGGACGTCCTGAAGGATCCAGTCTCTACCAGCTGTGGACACTGGTTCTGCAGACGCTGCATCACCTCATACTGGGACCAGTCTGCTTCATCAGGACCCTCCTCCTGTCCCCAGTGTGGACAAAGACCCAGAAGTGGACTGCAGACAGCCAGTCAGAGCAGCTGTGTCCAAGGTAAGACATTTGTGTCCACCTGTTGTCTTCATACAGATGTAATAGTATAAGTTCTGGTCAGATTTACTGGCTGTACAGGACACCAGATGAAAAATAAGCAGGTTTTACCCGGACACAAATTATCATCAATTATTCACGAGTTCTCTCTTTTTCAGGATTTAAAACAATAACTTGTGACCAGGCCAGATGTAAAAGTCCTGAAACGTTAATTTATGTTGAAACAGCAGAACTGAATCATTTAATTAACAAATCATTAAATTACATCATAACATACTGTATGTACATGGATTGATCGATCAGACTTCCCTATAATTTACACGTCAGCACAGATGAAACACGCGTCCGTAATTTCTTAGGAACAACAGAATAAAGTAATGAGATGACATATTACTTATGTCTGGAGGCACGTTTAACCTAATGTTACTGGCTTAGATGGATAAGGAGAAAGTTTAAGAGTTTAAGGAGGAGAAAGAATGAAGTAAGATGAGGGGGTGAATTATCTTGAAGTGTTTTCAACCAGAAATTTAGCACACTCTTCGTCGGCGTCCGCTAGGCTCTCATCCGCGATGAACAATGACTTTTTACCTTTGCGAAGAGCGTACAGTCCCCAGAAAAGTAGATTAGCCTAACATGCACGGACCGTCCGTCCCGCTACATTTTACAGGCCTCAGCTCGTTCATTTCCCAACGGCTCGCATGAGATCCGCATCAACCTACCGAAGTAGCGGCATCAGTTCCGGTTTGGTTTTTCAAGATAAAAGATTCCTCAAAGGAAAAGTAATTCAAAATGGAGCTGTACGGTCGAGGTCAGATTTCACAGCGAGCGTGCTGTGAAAACCTTGCTGATAGAACAAAGTCATTGGCATTTTGACTGGCGCTCATCCAGCTTTCAGGAGAAACATTGTAGTTCAATTTCTCCAGCAGACTCTTAGAACTCAGGGAGAAGCAGGAAGTAAGGACTTTTATAGAAGATTTGACCTAGTTACTGAGTCCTTTCCGATTGGCCAGTGGCAGCGGAAGGAGGTGTGAGAGTGACATCAGAGGAAGAGGTCAAAAGGTTAGTTTATGTCAGAAGGATAAAGTATTAGTTTTTAGATGCCAGCATTTTATGATAAAACTGATTCATTTTATGATAAAACTGATTAAAACTGTCTTAACACTTTAAAACAAACACTGTTGACCTGTAACTTTGATTAAACAACGTTTCAAATATAAACATATTAAGTAATACTGATGATAATCACATAAAGAATATTATTCTTCTGATTACTAACAAACACTGTTGACCTGTAACTTTGATTAAACAACGTTTCAAATATAAACATATTAAGTAATACTGATGATAATCACATAAAGATTATTCGTCCATCCATCCATCCATCTTCTTCCGCTTATCCGGGGTCGGGTCGCGGGGTAGCAGCCTAAGTAGGGAGGCCCAGACTTCCCTCTCCCCAGCCACTTGGAGCAGCTCCTCCGGGGGAATCCCAAGGCGTTCCCAGGCCAGCCGAGAAACATAGTCCCTCCAGCGTGTCCTGGGTCTTCCTCTGGGTCTCCTCCCGGTGGGACATGCCCGGAACACCTCACCAGGGAGGCGTCCAGGAGGCATCCTAACCAGATGCCCGAGCCACCTCAACTGGCTCCTCTCGATGTGGAGAAGCAGCGGCTCTACTCCGAGTCCCTCCCGGATGACTGAGCTTCTCACCCTATCTCTAAGGGAGAGTCCAGCCACCCTGCGGAGAAAACTCATTTCAGCCGCTTGTATCCGAGATCTTGTTCTTTCGGTCATAACCCAAAGCTCATGACCATAGATGAGGGTGGGAACGTAGATCGATCGGTAAATTGAGAGCTTTGCCTTTTGACTCAGCTCTCTCTTCACCACGACAGACCGGTACAGCGCCCGCTTCACTGCGGACGCTGCACCTATCCGCCTATCGATCTCACGCTCCAGTTTTCCCTCATTCGTGAACAAGATCCCGAGATACTTAAACTCCTCCACTTGGGGCAGGACCTCCTCCCCGACCCGGAGAGGGCATGCTACCCTTTTCCGGCTCAAGACCATGGCCTCGGATTTGGAGGAACTGATCCTCATCCCGGCCGCATCACACTCGGCTGCAAACCGCTCCAGTGAAAGTTGTAAATCACGAACTGATGAAGCCAGTAGGACCACATCATCTGCAAAAAACAGAGAAGCGATTCTAAGGCCACCAAAACGGATCCTCTCAACACCTTGGCTGCGCCTAGAAATTCTGTCCATAAAAGTTATGAACAGAATCGGTGACAAAGGGCAACCTTGGCGGAGTCCAACTCTCACCGGAAACGAGCCTGACTTACTGCCGGCAATGCGGACCAAGCTCTGACACCGGTCGTACAGGGACCTAACAGCCCTTATCAAAGGGCCTGGTACCCCATACTCCCGGAGTACCCCCCACAGAACCCCCCGAGGGACGCGGTCGAATGCCTTCTCCAAGTCCACAAAGCACATGTAAACTGGTTGGGCAAACTCCCACGCACCCTCCAGGACCCTGTTGAGGGTGTAGAGCTGGTCCAGTGTTCCACGACCAGGACGAAAACCACACTGCTCCTCCTGAATCCGAGGTTCGACTATCCGACGGACCCTCCTCTCCAGAACCCCTGAATAGACCTTACCAGGGAGGCTTAAGAGTGTGATCCCCCTATAGTTGGAACACACCCTACGGTCCCCCTTTTTGAATAGGGGAACCACCACCCCAGTCTGCCAATCCAAGGGAACTGCCCCCGATGTCCACGCGATATTGCAGAGCCAACACAACCCTACAACATCCAGAGCCCTAAGGAACTCCAGGCGAATCTCATCCACCCCTGGAGCCTTGCCACCACGGAGCTTTTTAACCACCTCGGCGACCTCAGCACCAGAGATCAGAGAACCCGACCCAAAGTCCCCAGGCTCCGCTTCCTCAGTGGAAGACGTGCCAGTAGGATTGAGGAGGTCTTCGAAGTATTCCGCCCACCGACTCACAACATCCCGAGTTGAGGTCAGCAGCACGCCACCCCCACCATAAATGGTGTTGGTCGCGTACCTCTTTCCCCCCCGAGACGCCGGATGGTGGACCAGAATCGCCTCGAAGCCATACGGAAGTCATTCTCCATGGCCTCTCCGAACTCCTCCCACGCCCGAGTTTTTGCCTCAGCAACCACCCGAGCCGCATGCCGCTTGGACTGCCGGTACCTATCAGCTGCTTCCGGGGTCCCACAAGCCAAAAAGGCCCAATAGGACTCCTTCTTCAGCCTGACAGCATCCCTCACTGCCGGTGTCCACCACCGGGTTCGAGGGTTGCCACCACGACAGGCACCAACAACCTTGCGGCCACAGCTCCGATAAGCTGCCTCGACAATAGAGGCGCGGAACACGGCCCACTCGGACTCCATGTCCCCCGCCTCCCTCGGAACGTGTTCAAAGCTCTCCCGGAGGTGGGAGTTAAAGCTCCGTCTTACGGGAGACTCTGCCAGACGTTCCCAGCAGACCCTCACAATACGTTTGGGTCTGCCAGGTCTGACCGGCATCCTCCCCCACCATCGGAGCCAACTCACCACCAGGTAGTGGTCAGTTGACAGCTCCGCCCCTCTCTTCACCCGAGTGTCCAAGACATGCGGCCGCAGATCAGATGAGACGACAACAAAGTCGATCATCGAACTGCGACCTAGGGTGTCCTGGTGCCAAGAGCACATATGTACACCCTTATGCCTGAACATGGTGTTCGTTATGGACAATCCATGACGAGCACAGAAGTCCAACAACAGAACACCACTCGGGTTCAGATCAGGGGGGCCGTTCCTCCCAACCACACCCCTCCAGGTCTCACTGTCATTGCCCACGTGAGCGTTGAAGTCCCCCAGCAGAACAAGGGAGTCCCCAGGAGGCGCACTCTCCAATACCCCCTCCAAGGACTCCAAAAAGGGTGGGTAGTCTGAGCTGCCGTTTGGTGCATAGGCACAAACAACAGTCAGAGCCCGTCCCCCCACACGTAGGCGAAGGGAGGCTACCCTCTCGTTCACCGGGGTGAACCCCAACGTACAGGCACCAAGATGGGGGGCAACCAGTATGCCCACTCCTGCTCGGCGCCTCTCACCAGGGGCAACTCCAGAGTGGAAGAGTGTCCAACCCCTCTCAAGGAAACTGGTTCCAGAGCCAGAGCCATGCGTTGAGGT
Organism: Garcialebias charrua; assembly: GCA_038048925.1. Taxonomy (NCBI): domain Eukaryota; kingdom Metazoa; phylum Chordata; class Actinopteri; order Cyprinodontiformes; family Rivulidae; genus Garcialebias; species Garcialebias charrua. Next base: position 68,424 of record JBBPBX010001821.1, on the reverse strand, counting down.
GAGTCCGACTATTTCTAGTCGGAACCTCTCAACCTCACACACTAGCTCAGGCTCCTTCCCCACCAGAGAGGTGACATTCCATGTCCCAATGGCCAGCTTCTGTAGCCGAGGATCAGACCGCCAGGGTCCCCGCCCTCGGCCACCACCCATCTCACATTGCACCCGACCCCTTTGGCCCCTCCCACAGGTGGTGAGCCCATGGGAAGGGGGACCCACGTCTCCTCTTCGGGCTGTGCCCGGCCGGGCTCCATGGGTAAAAGCCCGGCCACCAGGCGCTCGCCAGCGTGCCCCACCTCCGGGCCTGGCTCCAGAGTGGGGCACCGGTGACCCGCGTCCGGGCGAGGGAAAACTTAGTCCATTTATTGTACTCGTCATAGGGGTTTTTGGATTATTCGTCTGATTACTTAATTAGGACAAAAATAAAGAGTCTCTTGTGAGGTGATTAGCGTCCTGAATTCAAACTAAATGAGATAAACCGTGTCACTGTGGCTTTGTTGAAGGCTTTCCAAGAAAGAGTGCATCATTTCATATTCATGGTGAGAGAATGTCCAGCTGCTTGATTGAATTAAAACAGAGTCTTTGACTATCAAACATTGAATTCAATAATGCTCACTAAACACAAGGTTATTCATTTGATTATATTTGAATTAGCACAAAGTAAAAGAATAAGAGAGTCTCTTGTGATTTAATTTGTGTCATGATTCAAATTAATAAAATAAAATAGTGTCTACTTGTCCCTTGAAGAGTATCTCCCGTAAAAGGTGATTCACCGAGAGATTCAGGGGAAAAAGTGTTTCATGGACAGTTCAGAGACAAAGGTATCTCACTACACAGACACATTGTTGTGTGTGACAGAATGAAGATCTAAGATGATTAGAAAGATCCTTCAGATTGAAGCACCAATCAGAACGTTGGAGTTTCTGCTGCAGCATTCACATCTGCTCTGTGTCACATTTTTCACCAGATGTTGGTCTGCAGGAGGTCTTAGAGGAACATCAGATCAGTCTGAGGAGGAGATGTGAACATGTGACTGAAGGAAATGATGAAACAGGAAGTAGAATCCTCCTCAACAGGATCTACACTGAGCTCTACATCACAGAGGGACAGAGTGAAGAGGTTAATACCCAACATGAGGTGAGGCAGCTGGAGACAGCTTCCAGGACCAAGAGCCTCCAGGAGACTCCAATCAGGTGCCAGGACATCTTTAAAGCCTTACCTGAGCAACATGGATCCATCAGAGTGGTTCTGACCAACGGCGTCGCTGGCGTTGGAAAAACCTTCTCGGTGCTGAAGTTCACTCTGGACTGGGCCGAGGGCTTGGAGAACCAAGATGTGAGCGTGGTGGTTGTGCTTTCGTTCAGGGAGCTGAACTTGATCAGAGATGAGCAGCACAGTCTTCTCACGCTGCTCCATGTTTTCCATCCAACATTACAGAAGGTCCCAGCAGAGAAGCTGGCTGTCTGGAAACTTCTCTTCATCTTTGACGGCCTGGATGAAAGCAGACTCCACCTGGATTTCACCAACAGTCAGCTGCTTTCTGACGTCACCCAGAAGTCCTCGCTCAACGTGCTGCTGACAAACCTCATCAAGGGGAACCTGCTGCCCTCGGCTCTGGTCTGGATCACTTCCAGACCTGCAGCAGCCAATCAGATCCCTCCTTCATGTGTGGACAGGCTAACAGAAGTACGAGGCTTCACGGACGCCCAGAAGGAGGAGTACTTCAGGAGGAGGTTCAGTGATGAAGAGCTGTCCAGAAGAATCATCTCCCACATGAAGACCTCCAGGAGCCTCCACATCATGTGTGGAATCCCAGTCTTCTGCTGGATCACTGCTACAGTTCTGGACCACATGTTGACTACAGAGCAGAGAGGAGAGCTGCCCAAGACCATGACTGACATGTACTCACACTTCCTGCTGGTTCAGACAACCAGGAAGAAGAACAAGTACCATGAAGGACCTGAGACCAGTCCACAGGAGCTGACAGAGGCTGACAGGGAAGTTCTTCTGAAGCTGGGGAGGCTGGCGTTTGAACATCTGGAGGAAGGAAACATCATGTTCTACCAAGAAGACCTGGAGCAGTGTGGTCTGGATGTCACAGAGGCCTCGGTGTACTCAGGAGTTTGTACAGAGATCTTCAGAAGAGAGTGTGTGATCTTCCAGAAACCAGTCTACTCCTTTGTTCATCTGAGCGTTCAGGAGTTTCTGGCTGCAGTCTACATGTTCCACTGTTTCACCACCAGGAACATGGAGGTGATGAAGAGGTTTTTGGAGAATGCTGCTTGCCTTCAACACGAATATGAAGATGATGATGAAGATGAAGAGGAGATTCATTCAGATTTAGAGGACTTCCTGAATAGAGTCATGGATAAATCCCTCTTCAGTAAAAATGGCCATCTGGACCTGTTTGTTCGTTTCCTTCATGGCCTCTCTGTGGAGTCCAACCAGAGACTCTTAGGAGGTCTGCTGGGTCAGACAGAAACCAGTCCAGAAACCATCCAGAGGATCATCAACAACCTGAAGATGATGAACAGTTATGGCATGTCTCCAGACCGAAGCATCAACATCTTCCAGTGTCTGATGGAGATGAAGGACCTCTCAGTTCATCAGGAGATCCAAGAGTTCCTGAAGTCACAGAACAGATCAGAGGAACTCTCGTTGATCCAGTGTTCAGCTCTGGCCTACATGCTGCAGATGTCAGAGGAGGTTCTGGATGAGTTGGACCTGAAGAAGTACAACTCATCAGATGAGGGACGACTGAGACTGATTCCAGCTGTGAGGAACTGCAGAAAGTTTCGGTGAGTCCAGATGTGTTCATTACCATCATGTCAGTGGAGATCAGCACTTTGAATTATTAGTAGTAGTTATTAGAGCCGTGGAGGAAGTCTGTTTGGATCAAGTTAGAGACATTTTTTAATCTTCATCACATTAAACATTTTCATGGAAATCACTGAACAAGTTTACAGGGTCAAAGGTCAATTTAGAAATGTCCTCTCATTTAGTTCATGTGGACAGATGTGTATTTGGTCTACAAACATCTGCTCAGTTTAATGATAAACATCAAACTTTAAATAATGTGGATAAAAATAGTAAAAGTTGAGATGATCTAAAAGTTGGAGTGAAAAAGTCTCTGCTGTCTCTTTGTGGATCAAATTTTAGTTGAGTTTGAACTTGATTTGTTTTGTTCCTTTTGAAGAACACAACATTAATCCATCCCTGCTCTCTGAAGTGTGTCCACACAGAGCTCAGAGTCTGACAGGAACCACATGAAGTCCTCCTGGGTCTCAGCTCGCTGCAAATATTACAGTCCTGAACAGAAGTGTTGTCTTCATCCCAGTCCTGGTTGATTTCTGACCATTACTGCCCCCTACTGGTCAATGTAGATCTATTCACACACTAGTTCCACTGATTTGATGTTTTTTGTTTTCATCTTCTCTTGAAACATGTTCAGACTGTGCAGTGAGGTTGGATGAAGTCCTTGTGAGGATCCAGAGTCTGACCTGCAGCAGACAGCAGTCACAACTCAGTGGAGAACAACAGGATGAAGTTATGCTAACAGGCTAACTGAGCTAGCAGCTGCTAAAACATGACACAACAAAGTTCTGTTAGCTTCAACATCTCACAGCTCCTGAACAAATGTTGCATGGTGGATTTTTCCAGCAGTTCTCTTTGGCCTCAGATGGTTGAGAAGATGGAGTTAAAGTGTCAAATATTTGTCTGATTTCAAAGTGAAGCAGAGTAAAAATCCACAGTGCAGCTTTAGTTTGAGCAGCTGTGAGTTTGAAATAGTTTGAATCTTCCTCTAAACTTCATGTGTTGACTCCATGACTCTGAAGCATTGGTCCATGTCTCCCCTCAGCTGAACAAGAACCTCCCACCACCAGCACCTGCTGACATGTTGTGAACCTTGAAAGCTTGATATCAGCAGCATTTTCCTGCGTGTGGACGTGAACAGTTGGAGCTGACAGGAACAGGAAGCAAACAGATCATCTTTCCACCTGGAACTGCTCACTGAGTTCCACTCAGTCCAAATGTTCTCAGCTGAAGTGACAACTAGAAAAGAGTCCAAGAGTTTTTCTAAAGCAGACGTCTTGATTCTGACTCTGGATCAGATCCACTGACAGACTGTGGACATGATGGAAGCAGAAATGTAACGCCATGTTCCCTCCTTCATCTGCAGATTAAAGCAAAACAAAGATTGTCCTGAAAAGGCTGCAGCTCTGAAAGAGACCGAAGAGATTCACTGTGTCATGTCAGTCAGATGGGATGAGATGAAGCCCAGATGTGAAGAGCAGATGTTTTATGATATTTCAAATCAACCCAAATGGTTAATGTTTTATCATCTTTTCAGATTCGTGAAAGGTAGGCACACCTGTTTAGAAAAACCCACACAAGACTTAATTAAAAATAATGATCTGTCATTTATTAAAGAAGTCTGTGACACGAAAAAAGTAAAAACACATACAAGTACATACAAACTGTTTTCCTGCTAGAAATAATTGTGTCATTTAAATCCGCCACAGTACTAACAGCACACAAACTCAAGCATTGATGTAACTCATTATTCCTCACCTTTGACACAACTGGGAGAGCCATCACAGTTTTGGCGGGAATATACATCAACGCAGCCGAGCATCTTGATCAGGATCACGGCAGACTCTCACTTTCACACACGAACCTGCGCGCCTACGTCACGGTGCGTTCACTGGCACTCCGCAATACACATGCACGAACACCGCCGCATATAAAAAACAAAACAACCCCAGTCTCCCCTCTTCAGTTCTTTTTACGTTTTTACTCACACCAGAGGGAACGGAAGCTGCTGTACACACGCGCATTCTCCAAACACACACACTCTTTACTTATCCTGTCTCTTTAACACTCCATCTGACAAATTCAGCAACCAGACACACTCACATTTTTTCTTTCCCTTTCATTGTCAGAACAAAGCTGATCAGTCTCTTGTAAACAACCTAATTTCACTCCGTTTGTTTTATTTCCCCTGCTGCTGTCTTCAGTCAGAGGCATACACACACACACACACACACACACACACACATGCATATTTATCTGACATAAAACATCTCTCACACACATTACTCATGACAGATGAGACACGCACTTATCATTCTTATCTCCCCAAATATTTCTGTCTCTGCTGACAGCTTTAACCTCATTAACAAAAAACTCACACACTTTTTTTAATTTCTCCTAGGTGCACACATGCACCTCTGATTAAGCTGTGCCTTCAACAATCTCTTCTCACGCGGCTGCACAGATACACACGCAAGCTTCACTACAACTCTAATAAAAGTACTTGCTCCTTTTTTTTCTTTACTTCAACTAAGCTGTACCATACCATACCATACCAGTTTATTTATAAAGCACTTAAAAATACAGCAGCAGCCGTCCGAAGTGCTGTACAAGAATAAAAACAAGCACAAAACAATAAAAACAATCAATCTCAATCATATAAATATCGGTACATCACAAGTAAAATAATACAACACTAAAACAGAGATGTGAACTCATTCTGGTTTAAAAGCCAATGAAAACATATGTGTTTTTAAACGAGTTTTAAAAACAGATATTGATGGGGCCTGCCTGACCTTCAGTGGCAGCTCGTTCCACAATTTAGGAGCCAGAGCTGAAAATGCTCTGTCTCCTCTGGTCTTATAAAAGGTTTTTGGGACTGCTAAAAGCATCTGGTCAGCGGATCTGAGAGCACGTGATGGCACATAAAGTTGAAGCAGTTCAGACAGATAAGAGGGACTAAAACCGTTCAAAGACTTAAAAACAAACAATAAAACTTTAAAATGGATTCGAAACTGGACAGGAAGCCAATGAAGGGACATTAAAACTGGAGTGATGTGCTCACGTCTGCCTGTACCAGTCAAAAATCGTGCAGCAGCATTTTGTACCAGCTGCAATGCCACACACCACAAAATTAAGTGACTTCATAATTAACTTGAACTGTGGTTTGCAGCAAAGTTCAACAGCTGTGTCTGTTTTCCTTCTCTTCTCTGCACCACCCTTACTTTTCCTCCCTTCCATGATCTTTTCACTGACCGCACGTAGTGTCACCTTCGCGCACCTAACTGAAACGAAAGTGAAAGTGGAAAAGTGCACGGTGCCCCAGCAGCTGCTGTGGTGATTAAACTGAGGACATGTGAATAAATGAAGGGTGGGGCGGCACAGGAGCAGTGCAGTAGTGGTGTTCTGTGTTATGTTGTTAAAAACAAAAGTTGTAAAAGATTAAAAATAAATAAAAAATAATCGAGGCGCAGTGTCTCTCCTTCTTCTTCTGCTTTGCCGCCCCCTGCTGGACTGCGCCCAGGGCAACAGACCGTATTGCCCATAGGGAGGACCGCCTCTGCACATGTGAAACCTCCAGGCATCTCATCGGTCTGTTCATGGCGGCTGCCTGTGGTCTCCTGCCCGCGTACGAGTGCTTGGTTAACATGGTTGGCACTCACCCCCACCACTTGTTTAGGGGCGGAGATTTTTTTTTATGGGTAGAAGCAGAAATGCCTACTTGAAAAGGCAGCTCATATGTGATATTAAGAAGTTGTAGGTGGCTGTTGTGTTTAAAATTAGTGTTTATGTAATTATTTTCAGTTTACATATCCAATATACGTTTTATTAATTCAAGGCAGTCATATCTGTTCATAACTTCATTATTAGTAAGCCTGAGATTTACTGTAGCCAAACAAACAGTTACCGGAACGCACCATGTCAAAATAAGAGTGTTCCCGGATCCTGTTCCGACAGGATCTAACTCAAACTAAGCACTGTAACCGTGACATAATGCTGAAAAGGAATGAGAAGCTAATGATGGGTTGAAAGAAACAGCCAATAATGATGAAAAAAATCAAAAATAATGAAAGTTTTAAAACCTAAATATTAAGTTCAGTAGATGGCCAACCCTGTGATACGACCTTGACCCAGCGGTATCCAGATGACTGCCAGAATGAGTTAATCACAACAGTGGACATCACCTCTCTATCAGTTCCTTCTGTCTGCCACCTCCTGTTGCGTTTCTATCTGCTTCATCTTTCAGACTTCCTTCCTGTTGTGGTATCTTTTCTATCTGTGTCCCATTAAACCTCAACTCGTTAGTAAAAGCTTCCCCTGTGTGTGTGAGAGTGCGTTAGAGTTGGAGTGTGTCAAACGATGCACAAAGGGACTTCATTAGAGCTTGCTTTTAACATGTTTGTTCCATCGTCTTGTTGCTCTGGACAACCTTGAACATCACTAGTAATTAAAAACAGATCTAAAAAATAACACGTTATATCAAAGCTCTCAAGTCTGACTGACTGTTGCATGATGAGATGTTTCAGGTAAAATAGGGCTGCACAATATTAGGAAAACATGCATTTTCAATATAATTGTTTAATGTGTGATGATGATGCAATAAATTCCCATTTCTCCCACTCCTCTTTTTCTTCCATTTCTGCAACTTTGACAATGCTCTCAATGTGCTTTAGTCTCGTGGCCTTTAACATTGTATTTTGATGTGGGCATTTTAGTGCAGCGGAGAGGTCCATCTGATTGCAGATTGAGATCTAATGCAACCCCTTTGAGATGCTGATATCATACATGCTGATAATGTGATGACATAATGTGCTGCTGATGAACTCAAATCCCAAATAAATTCCAGGATTGTAAAGAAAAACAAATTTATTTAGATTCCCCTTTGCTCCATCTTTAAACCGCAGCAGTGATTTTATAACATTCAACTTAACACAAATGTATTTGATTTTTTTAATAACCTCCTTGTTTCTTCTACCAACGCCCTAAAATGTAACTACATAAACAACATTTAAACATAATGCTCTCCCGATGCTGGTGTGGGGAAAATAAAATGCTCTGTGGTTGCATCATGGTCTGCTTATGCTTGTGTAGAGAGAGATACCCTCCTTTACTCAGCTAAAGATACAAACAAATAAAACTGCTGGAACACAAAATGTGATGACCAAAATAATCCTGGTATTGCTCACAACGTATTTAATCTATTCTTAATACAACCACTGCAAAGGGATGTGAATGTGTGTGAACTCGAACGTTATGTTTATATATTGTTCTTTCAGAGCACATTAAATCCTTTTCTCTTTTTTTATTTTGTTTCTAGGCTTTTGTGGGGTAGTCTTAAATATTTGCAAACTGTTTTTAGTGTGAAGTCAAAAAGAACGTGTGCCGCTTTCCCTGATGATGGTTCCACACACAAATACCTCAACCAGAAAACAAAACAGCGTAGAAGACACATGAGAATAGCAAAATAAATAAAGCGTTCGCTCCCAAGCTAAGTAAATGGGTGTCACGCTGACAAATGCAAAGCACCGAATCCTATTCCAATTGCATTGTTTGTCATCTCTCTCATAAACATACAAAAGCAGACAAAAAGCAGTGCCATCACAGACATTAGTAAACATACTGTGAGTGACAAAAACACAAACACTGCACAAAGATGCATTAAAGACACACAAACACACAGTCTGATTATACATTCATAATTTTGAATGGATGACAGGTCTCAGGCAGTAAGAAGTGAAAGGGGCTGAATTCTAATGAGCCACAATTTTCATGAGAGCTCTGCCCTGCGACTACATACAAGCAAGAAAGTAAATACTGTACTCAAGCTTATACAACCAAGTTAGACAAAAGGAATAATAATTATGTCAGACTGCAAGAGGATCTATCATACAATCACGAGAACAAAACTCGCAGTTAACTTGTACAGCTGTCATAGTTTCACAACAACAAGAGCACAACCGTTGAATAGTGTTGTATAAAAACTACAATCTGGTGTTGAAGAAAAACAGAAACTTGCTCACAAAAAAAGAGTTTTCTCTCTTGTGCATATGGATGTATGTACATATCAGGAAAAAACTTTCTCTCTTGTGCATATGTATGTATGTACATATCAGGAAAAAAATGTATCACTGTATCCAACTCTCTCCATCTTTACATACAACATCAACTAAATACCAACATCAGCCTCAGCAAGAAAGTATTCAGCTTCTCACATCTGATGGACTGATTAAAAATAACATTTTGAAATTAGAATGTTAAATGGTCTGTACTGTACTTATATAGCACCTTTCTATCTAATTAAGGTACTTAAAGTGCTTTACACTACAACCTGTGCCCTCATTTAACCATTCATACAGCACTCTAGTATATCTCTACAAGAATAATCATTGCTTTATCACATTCATACACCGACGGGACACACAGAGGCAATGAGGGGTTCAGTGTCTTGCCCAGGGACACTTCAGCATGTGACTGTTGGTGGAGTTGAACCCCCAACTCTCGCATTGGAGGATGACTGCTCTAACCACTCAGACACAGCCGCCCCAAGAGACCAAAAGTGGCACTGGGACACAGGAAAAACCATTTGCTTGGCATGACAAATGTGATAATAATAATTGAAGAACCCAAAAACCCACACACACATAGAATGAAAAAAAAAATGAAACCACAAACTATCTTACCTTCTTCAGCTTTCCATTGCGCGTGCCTACAAATGCCACAGTGTTGCCACGGTAGTCGTACGCCGCCACTGAAGTCATGCCATCATCCTTGTCTATGAATAGCGGTGTGCCTTCAATGGTGCTGGTTCCACCTAGAGGCTGGTTGAAGTCCTGGCCACAAAAGTTGTCGTCTATCTGCAGAGGCTAGAGTGAAGAAGAAGAGCTATAAGAAATCACATTTTTATCAATAATAAAACAGATTATCTTTTAACAACAACGTAGAAATTAAAACGTAGTTCATGTGAACTAAACTACTATTAAGTTACCTGAAGCTAATGCATTGTGGTTTACCGGGTAATCCTTTACAATGTAAATCAATTTTAAATGTATGAGTTTTGATTTGATTTAACAGCCGAAACATTTGATATGCTGGTGGTTCTGTGATAAGAGCATTTTCTTTGGTTCCTTTATGGAAAAATCCTTTTTGCTTTGTCAAGATATCAATAACCCTCATCAGTATGCATACCTCTGTTGAATCAATCAACAGAGGATGCCATTTCCTTTGTGGTCCACACTGCTCTCACCCACATGGAGCAGGACTCCTACGTCTGTATGCTCTTTGTGGACTTCATGTCTGCCTTCAACCATGAACCCCCAAACCCTGATGGACAAACTATTGTCACTCACACTAGAATTAAGCCCCTGCATTTGCATCTGGGTCGTAGACTTCTTATCAAACAGACCACAGTCAGTGAGGATCCACAACTTTTCCTCCTCCGCCATAACCCTCAACACCGGCTCCCCTCAAGGATGTGTGTTGAGCCCTCTCCTGTTCACTCTGCTCATTGTGCAGCTACCCATCCAGGCTGTCACATTGTAAAGTTTGCCGATGATACTACGGTGGTCAGATACATCACAAACAACAATGAGTCCAGCTACAGGCAGGAGGTGGAACACCTGGAGAACTGGCTGGTACAAAGACAACAACCTTTACATCAATGTGAAAAAGACAAATAATAATAATAATAATGTCTTTTCCTGTTATCTGCGTATGTTCCCATACACAGACGAAATTTGTCTCTGCATTTAACCCAACCACCTACCAGGTGGTGCAGTGAGCAGCCCGAAAGCGCCCGGGGAGCTGGAGAAATAGGTGTGCACTCATAGACACCCCAAGCTGGGTAGTGGCCGGGACGCGAACCCGCGACCTTCGGATCCGTAGTCAAAAGCCCTGCCACTAGACCATCTTGGCTCCTGGAGATGGTCGTGGATTTCAGAAGGAACTAACACACCTACCCCGCCCCCCTGAACATAAGAGGATCTGCAGTGGAGGTGGTCTCCAGCTACAAGTACTTGGGTGTACACATGAATGATAACCTCAGCTGGAGCAACAACACCACCAGCCTGATCAAGAAAGGTCATCAGAGACTCTACTTCCTCAGACGGCTGAGACGAGCTGGTCTGAGTAGCTCANAAGTTTAGAAATAGGGATGCTCTCCCATTCATAAGTCTATCTGCGGTGGAAGTGGTCTCCAGCTACAAGTACTTGGGTGTACACATGAATGATAACCTCAGCTGGAGCAACAACACCACCAGCCTGATCAAGAAAGGTCATCAGAGACTCTACTTCCTCAGACGGCTGAGACGAGCTGGTCTGAGTAGCTCAGTCCTCACCTCCTTCTACAGGTGTGCAGTGGAGAGCATCCTGTGCTCCAGCATCAACGTGTGGCATGGAGGCTGCACAGCTGCAGAAAGAAAAGCTTTACAGAGAGTGGTGAAGGCTGCACAGAAGTCTGTTGGAGTCAGTCTCCCCACCATCACAGACATTTACACCTCTAGATGCAGGAAGAGGGCCACCTGCATCATGAAGGACCCCACTCACCCAGCACACACTTTTGCCCCACTCTCTTCAGGAAGGAAGTTAAGGAGCAGTGTGCAGAACCACTAGACTGAGGAACAGCTTCTACCCTGAGGCTGTTAGACTCATGAATATCTAACCAGAATAATCACTGTGAAATATCACATCATGTTGCTGCTGATCTGTTTCATGTTGCTGCTGATCTGTTTCATGTTGCTGCTGATCTGTTTCATGTTGCTGCTGATCTGTTTCATGTTGCTGCTGATCTGTTTCATGTTGCTGCTGATCTGTTTCATGTTGCTGCTGATCTGTTTCATGTTGCTGCTGATCTGTTTCATGTTGCTGCTGATCTGTTTCATGTTGCTGCTGATCTGTTTCATGTTGCTGCTGATCTGTTTCATGTTGCTGCTGATCTGTTTCATGTTGCTGCTGATCTGTTTCATGTTGCTGCTGATCTGTTTCATGTTGCTGCTGATCTGTTTCATGTTGCTGCTGATCTGTTTCATGTTGCTGCTGATCTGTTTCATGTTGCTGCTGATCTGTTTCATGTTGCTGCTGATCTGTTTCATGTTGCTGCTGATCTGTTTCATGTTGCTGCTGATCTGTTTCATGTTGCTGCTGATCTGTTTCATGTTGCTGCTGATCTGTTTCATGTTGCTGCTGATCTGTTTCATGTTGCTGCTGATCTGTTTCATGTTGCTGCTGATCTGTTTCATGTTGCTGCTGATCTGTTTCATGTTGCTGCTGATCTGTTTCATGTTGCTGCTGATCTGTTTCATGTTGCTGCTGATCTGTTTCATGTTGCTGCTGATCTGTTTCATGTTGCTGCTGATCTGTTTCATGTTGCTGCTGATCTGTTTCATGTTGCTGCTGATCTGTTTCATGTTGCTGCTGATCTGTTTCATGTTGCTGCTGATCTGTTTCATGTTGCTGCTGATCTGTTTCATGTTGCTGCTGATCTGTTTCATGTTGCTGCATTGGCGTATTGTTTTTATGCTAGTAGTATGTATTTAGTTGATGTTTTTTCTGTTTTTCTTTTTACATTTTATTGTTGGATGTAACTGAGACCCGGTATACATAAATTTGTTCCACCACATATACCACATGTGGTGCAAATGACAAATAAAGAAACTCTGACTCTGATAAGCTGGCCACCATCTACTGCAGGTAAGACTCAAAATGCCCAAACATACACTTAAGACCAGAAACTAGAGTACTTCGTAAAATGATGGCTCAGACCCTTTAAAGTGAGGTTCTGTGGTAAGTTTATAAAAAATTAGTATATTTCTTGCTGAAGAGAGCTCTTTGAATGATCATTGTTCAAATAAATAGAGTGCAGTTCTCTCCGGACTGACAAGCTAATGGCCACTCTTGAGAAGTGCCAAGTGCAAAGTGGATTGCTGCACATTATAACAACTCAAATTTAAAAAAAAAAAATTTTTTATAAACGGTTCACATGAATGATGTCTAACAAATCTTCTGATTTGCATTAAATGTTTACGCCTGGAGAAATATGATATTCTCACTAAAAGTGCCCGAGGATGCACAGCATTTGCTACAGCTAGCTGCTGCTGATGCTGATTCTATGTATACAACATGCAAAAAAAAAAAACACTCTACTCTAAATTAATTCTGTAATATTTCTTTATATGATGTTTTAATCACTTTTATGAAAAGGGACCGTTTTGGGCCCAAAGGTGTTAAGTGTATGGCCATTTAAAAGGTGTCAGGGTTAAAACAAAAGTAGCCAAGAAGTGCATATTTTCATTGTGTTCACTTGGGACTACAGTACAGAGAAACCAACCTAACCTTATCCTCTTTAATACTGTGATTCCATTGCCCCACACATTAAACAGCCTATTCAAATAAAGCCCCATTCATAGATTCAACGTTTTTCTGACAAGCACAATCCCACCATGCAAAGCCTTTTTAATTTGAGTGTGTTCAGTCATGGTGGTGACCCAGCTGTAATGGTGGTAACCATGTGACAATATCAGGAGCATACCAGAGTCACAAGGGGCACATCACCCAGGGCAACTCACTGACCCATAACATAGCTTAACCAGTCGTCGCACTCGCACACTCAGTGAGCAATATATGAAAAAAGTTCAAGTGCCAGAATAAAGAAAAGCTTTTGTTTAATGAAAAAAGTTAGGAAAAAACTAATAGTTTCAGTGAAGAAATTATTAGTCAATTTAACGAGAAAGAGCAAGTTTATCCAAATAAGAAAAGATTTATCTATTACTTTGTTTGATACCACAATAGAATAAAGGCTTTTGTTTTTTAAGCTTCATTTTACTATTTAAAATACAAAATGTAGTTTCACCAAAAAAAGCTGACCAAACCCTGATATCTAGTTGAGCTAACAAAAACTGCAATGGAATACAGGTGGTCCCCGATTTACGAGCGCTCTTACTTACGAGGTTCCGGATTTACGAGGTTATCATATTTAATAAAAATATGGGGGAAAAAATTGTTTTGTTTTGTTTAAATGTTCTTAATTTCATGTGTACAGCACTTTGTTGCAGCTGTGGTTGTTTATAAATAAAGTATTATTATTATAATTACAGTACAGTGCATAATTTTTAAGCCGATTTACAAAGTTTTGCGGCAGTTTACAACAGTTTCCGACAGTTTTCGGCAGTCAGTCAGTTTTCAGAAGTCCCCACAAGTGAGCCATCCGACAGCCGACTTTGTCCGATGTCGGACTGGAAGCCGAAGATATCGGGGGACACCCAGCTTAACTTGGAGAAACAAGGCTGACAGCCTTTTTGGAGGTGCAGCTAAACCGGACTGCCCGGAGATGTCTCAGGCCTGGAGCAGCAGCCCCACCGCGCCGCGTGAAGCTGCGGACTGGATTAGCAACGAGCTAACATTAGCCTCGTAGCTTCTATCCGACAGCCGACTTTGTGCAATCAGAGGTTCCTGGAGCTTGCCTCGAAGTCGGACTGGAAGCCGAAGATATCGGGGGACACCCAGCTAACTTGGAGAAACAAAGCCAACAGCCTTTTTGGATGGGCTAAGCTAACAGGTGCAGCTAATGCCCAACAGCAACCACGGAGTTGGAGGAACTAGGCTAACAGGTGCAGCTAATGGCGGCGCGCGCAGACAGCTTTCGGTAAGTTATTAAAACTTTTTTGGCTCCAAATGTATGAAGTTAACATACTAACAGTCCTTCCTGTAAAGGGTTTGGACTGTGTGGTGCTACAGAAAGCTGGAGAGCTCAGACGTAACGCAGCGGAGCGGAGGCAAACAGCTGCAGCTCAAAGTAAGAAATTTATTTTTTACATTTTTTATAAATGTTTTAAAGTGTTTTAAAGTTAGGATAGTTGAAATGCTTGGTAACTGTTCATTACCGCACATGTACGTGTTCAGTGGCGGCTCGTGTGGTATATATACCTATATACAGGTAGTCCCCGATTTACGAGATTTTCATCTTACGAGATAGTCGGAGGAACGGAACTCGCTCGTAAGTCGGGGACCACCTGTATTCTGGTTTTACAGATTAAATCATTTATCATCATTCATCAAACATTTTCAATATGACAGAAAATGATCATAGGACGTCTAAGAGCGCCCAGTTTGATCAGGTAGTCCAGTTTGGATGATGCTTGGGCAGTATTCTTAGTGACAGTGTACACATCAGTGTGAACACACAAGTAAGGCATGTTTTTGGAAAATAAATAAATAAACCAGAATGTGTCAGTAAATTATCCAGAGCCAGCACACGCATGTGAGCTGGTGCACACACAAGCACACTTGGGGAGTGTGTAAATAGCGGTGTAATCCACAGACTTATCACTACATCATCTGATTGATCCACACAGGAGCAAAGATAACACCCCTCCTCCACACTCTCTTGAATGGTCTACCTCAATTGCCTGCAGCTCAGCACACGTCAATAAAGTGTTCCTCTGCACATTTTATACTCTTTATCTGCTTTCAGCTGCCACAGCAACAAAGAAAACTTCAATATGTACACTGTCTGGTTCTCTCTTTCAAACTATTTTATTAAACACACTAAGGTTTCTTTAAGGTTTCCACTTTATGCAGGCAATGTATTGGCTCTCAATTTAGGTCATGGGGTGTTCAGTCCTGGTTCTTGAGGGTGACTGTCCTGCAGGTTTAACTTGTT
>JBBPBX010001820.1:32358-97353 GCA_038048925.1 Garcialebias charrua | reverse complement strand
TTGGACATGTTCAGAGGAGGGACAGTGGTTTGGACATGTTCAGAGGAGGGACAGTGGTTTGGACATGTTCAGAGGATGGACAGTGTTTTGGACATGACCAGAGGAGGGACAGTGTTTTGGACATGTTCAGAGGAGGGACAGTGGTTTGGACATGTCTAGAGGAGGGACAGTGGTTTGGACATGTTCAGAGGATGGACAGTGGTTTGGACATGTCTAGAGGAGGGACAGTGGTTTGGACATGTTCAGAGGAGGGACAGTGTTTTGGACACGTCAATAGGATGGGCAGTGATTTGGACACTTCCAGAGGATGGACAGTGTTTTGGAGATGTCCAGAGGATGGACAGTGTTTTGGACACGTCCATAGGATGGACAGTGTTTTGGACACATCCAGAGGATGGACAGTGTTTTGGACCTGTCTAGAGGAGGGACAGTGTTTCGGACATGTCTAGAGGAGGAACAGTGGTTTGGACATGTCTAGAGGAGGGACAGTGGTTTGGACATGTCTAGAGGAGGGACAGTGGTTTGGACATGTCCAGAGGAGGGACAGTGGTTTGGACATGTCCAGAGGATGGACAGTGGTTTGGACATGTCCAGAGGAGGGACAGTGGTTTGGACATGTCCAGAGGAGGGACAGTGGTTTGGACATGTCCAGAGGATGGACAGTGGTTTGGACATGTCCAGAGGATGGACAGTGGTTTGGACATGTCCAGAGGAGGGACAGTGGTTTGGACATGTCCAGAGGATGGACAGTGGTTTGGACATGTCTAGAGGATGGACAGTGTTTTGGACACGTCCATAAGATGGACAGTGTTTTGGACACGTCCTTAGGATGGACAGTGTTTTGGATATGTCCAGAGGATGGACAGTGTTTTGGATATGTCCAGAGGATGGACAGTGTTTTGGACATGTCCAGATGATGGACAGTGTTTTGGACATGTCCATAGGATGGGCAGTGTTTTGGACACGTCCAGAGGATGGACAGTGTTTTGGACACGTCCAGAGGATGGACAGTGTTTTGGATACGTCCAGAGGATGGACAGTGGTTTGGACTTGTCTAGAGGAGGGACAGTAATTTGGACATGTCTAGAGGATGGACAGTGGTTGGACATGTATAGAGGATGGACAGTGGTTTGGACATGTCCAGAGGAGGGACAGTGGTTTGGACATGTCCAGAGGATGGACAGTGGTTTGGACATGTCCAGAGGAGGGACAGTGGTTTGGACATGTCCAGAGGAGGGACAGTGGTTTGGACATGTCCAGAGGATGGACAGTGGTTTGGACATGTCCAGAGGAGGGACAGTGGTTTGGACATGTCCAGAGGAGGGACAGTGGTTTGGACATGTCCAGAGGAGGGACAGTGGTTTGGACATGTCCAGAGGATGGACAGTGGTTTGGACATGTCCAGAGGATGGACAGTGGTTTGGACATGTCCAGAGGATGGACAGTGGTTTGGACATGTCCAGAGGATGGACAGTGGTTTGGACATGTCCAGAGGATGGACAGTGGTTTGGACATGTCCAGAGGATGGACAGTGGTTTGGACATGTCCAGAGGATGGACAGTGGTTTGGACATGTCCAGAGGAGGGACAGTGGTTTGGACATGTCCAGAGGAGGGACAGTGGTTTGGACATGTCCAGAGGAGGGACAGTGGTTTGGACATGTCCAGAGGATGGACAGTGGTTTGGACATGTCCAGAGGAGGGACAGTGGTTTGGACATGTCCAGAGGATGGACAGTGGTTTGGACATGTCCAGAGGAGGGACAGTGGTTTGGACATGTCCAGAGGAGGGACAGTGGTTTGGACATGTCCAGAGGATGGACAGTGGTTTGGACATGTCCAGAGGATGGACAGTGTTTTGGACATGTCCAGAGGATGGACAGTTTCTTGGACATGTCCAGAGGATGGACAGTTTTTTGGACATGTCCAGAGGATGGAGAGTGTTTTGGATATTTCCAGAGGATGGACAGTGGTTTGGACATGTCTAGAGGAGGGACAGTGATTTGGACATGTCCAGAGGATGGACAGTTTTTTGGAAATTTCCATAGGATGGACAGTGTTTTGGACATGTCCATAGGATGGACAGTGTTTTGGACATGTCCATAGGATGGACAGTGTTTTGGATATGTCCAGAGGATGGACAGTGGTTTGGACATGTCTAGAGGATGGACAGTGTTTTGGACATGTCTAGAGGAGGGACAGTGTTTTGGACATGTCTAGAGGATGGACAGTGGTTTGGATATGTCTAGAGGATGGACAGTGGTTTGGACATGTCCAGAGGATGGACAGTGGTTTGGACATGTCCAGAGGATGGACAGTGGTTTGGACATGTCTAAAGGAGGGACAGTGTTTTGGACATGTCAGAGGATGGACAGTGGTTTGGACATGTCTAGAGGAGGGACAGTGGTTTGGACATGTCCAGAGGATGGACAGTGGTTTGGACATGTCCAGAGGAGGGACAGTGGTTTGGACATGTCCAGAGGATGGACAGTGGTTTGGACATGTCCAGAGGAGGGACAGTGGTTTGGACATGTCCAGAGGATGGACAGTGGTTTGGACATGTCTAGAGGAGGGACAGTGGTTTGGACATGTCCAGAGGATGGACAGTGGTTTGGACATGTCCAGAGGATGGACAGTGGTTTGGACATGTCTAGAGGAGGGACAGTGGTTTGGACATGTCCAGAGGATGGACTGTGGTTTGGACATGTCTAGAGGAGGGACAGTGGTTTGGACATGTCCAGAGGAGGGACAATGGTTTGGACATGTTCAGAGGATGGACAGTGGTTTGGACATGTCCAGAGGATGGACAGTGGTTTGGACATGTCCAGAGGATGGACAGTTTTTTGGACATGTCCAGATGATGGACAGTTTTTTGGACATATCCAGAGGATGGACAGTGTTTTGGACATGTCCAGAGGATGGACAGTGGTTTGGACATGTCCAGAGGATGGACAGTTTTTTGGACATGTCCAGAGGATGGACAGTTTTTTGGACATGTCCAGAGAATGGACAGTTTTTTGGACATGTCCAGAGGATGGACAGTTTTTTTGACATGTCCAGAGGATGGACAGTGGTTTGGACATGTCCAGAGGATGGACAGTTTTTTGGACATGTCCAGAGGATGGACAGTGTTTGGACATGTCCAGAGGATGGACAGTGTTTTGGACATGTCCAGAGGATGGACAGTGGTTTGGACATGTCCAGAGGAGGGACAGTGGTTTGGACATGTCCAGAGGTTGGACAGTGGTTTGGACATGTCCAGAGGATGGACAGTGGTTTGGACATGTCCAGAGGAGGGACAGTGGTTTGGACATGTCCAGAGGATGGACAGTGGTTTGGACATGTCTAGAGGAGGGACAGTGGTTTGGACATGTCCAGAGGAGGGACAGTGGTTTGGACATGTCCAGAGGAGGGACAGTGGTTTGGACATGTCCAGAGGAGGGACAGTGGTTTGGACATGTCCAGAGGAGGGACAGTGGTTTGGACATGTCCAGAGGAGGGACAGTGGTTTGGACATGTCCAGAGGAGGGACAGTGGTTTGGACATGTCCAGAGGAGGGACAGTGGTTTGGACATGTCCAGAGGAGGGACAGTGGTTTGGACATGTCCAGAGGAGGGACAGTGGTTTGGACATGTCCAGAGGAGGGACAGTGGTTTGGACATGTCCAGAGGAGGGACAGTGGTTTGGACATGTCCAGAGGAGGGACAGTGGTTTGGACATGTCCAGAGGAGGGACAGTGGTTTGGACATGTCCAGAGGAGGGACAGTGGTTTGGACATGTCCAGAGGAGGGACAGTGGTTTGGACATGTCCAGAGGAGGGACAGTGGTTTGGACATGTCCAGAGGAGGGACAGTGGTTTGGACATGTCCAGAGGAGGGACAGTGGTTTGGACATGTCCAGAGGAGGGACAGTGGTTTGGACATGTCCAGAGGAGGGACAGTGGTTTGGACATGTCCAGAGGAGGGACAGTGGTTTGGACATGTCCAGAGGAGGGACAGTGGTTTGGACATGTCCAGAGGAGGGACAGTGGTTTGGACATGTCCAGAGGAGGGACAGTGGTTTGGACATGTCCAGAGGAGGGACAGTGGTTTGGACATGTCCAGAGGAGGGACAGTGGTTTGGACATGTCCAGAGGAGGGACAGTGGTTTGGACATGTCCAGAGGAGGGACAGTGGTTTGGACATGTCCAGAGGAGGGACAGTGGTTTGGACATGTCCAGAGGAGGGACAGTGGTTTGGACATGTCCAGAGGAGGGACAGTGGTTTGGACATGTCCAGAGGAGGGACAGTGGTTTGGACATGTCCAGAGGAGGGACAGTGGTTTGGACATGTCCAGAGGAGGGACAGTGGTTTGGACATGTCCAGAGGAGGGACAGTGGTTTGGACATGTCCAGAGGAGGGACAGTGGTTTGGACATGTCCAGAGGAGGGACAGTGGGTATATTGGTAGAAGGATGTTAGAAATGCAGCTGCAGGAAAAAGACAAAGAGGAGATATGGATGCAGTTAGAGAGGACATGGAGGTAGTTGGAGTGAGGACAGAGGACAGAGTGAGGTGGAGGACTTGCTGTTGTGACCTCTGTAAAGGCGAAAGCCAAAAGAAGAAGTTTTCATGTTATAAAATATATGATAATCCTGAATGATGTCCAGCAGACTGCATGTTCTACAGCTAGCTGCTAACTAGCATTAAATGACAAATCACCAAAGACTTCAATGTAAACAACAATGTAAACAACAACAACAACAACAACAACAAACACAAGGTGAAACACAACAACAACAAGGTGAAACACAACAACAAGGTGAAACACAACAACAAGGTGAAACACAAGAACAACAACAACAAGGTGAAACACAACAACAACAAGGTGAAACACAACAACAACAAGGTGAAACACAACAACAACAACAACAACAAGGTGAAACACAACCACAACAACAACAACAAGGTGAAACACAACAACAACAACAAGGTGAAACACAACAACAACAAGGTGAAACACAACAACAACAAGGTGAAACACAACAACAACAACAAGGGAAACAACAACAACAACAAGGTGAAACACAACAACAACAACAACAAGGTGAAACACAACAACAACAAGGTGAAACACAACAACAACAAGGTGAAACACAACAACAACAACAACAACAACAACAATGTGAAACACAACAACAACAACAACAAGGTGAAACACAACAACAACAAGGTGAAACACAACAACAACAATGTGAAACACAACAACAACAAGGTGAAACACAACAACAACAAGGTGAAACACAACAACAACAACAACAAGGTGAAACTGACAGTGATGTCAAGGTTTTATAAAACAACATTCACATGAACTGACAAGACATTTCCAGATTTCTTTTGTTGTGGCATCAATCCACTTTGGCCTTGGTTTAGCTCTGACTAGCCAGCTGCTCATCACCTGATCAGAATTAAACCCTGTTTCTCCAAACGGAGGTCTTTAAAGAGCTATCGACAACATGTTGGATCTGAAAATCTATAACCTTTCCAGAGAACACAAATCAAATGAGGTCTGTAAACACATTCATGATACTATTTTGGTGGGATGCTGTAAAACGTATTTAGTGGAAGTTCTAATGTCTCCCAGAAACAAAGCAAGTTGTGCTATTATCAGTTAATGACACGAGAGAGCACTCCTGTGAGAAAGATGTTCGCTGGAAGAACGTCAGCGCCTTTAAAAGCCTCGATAATGGATTCGAGGAACGCTGCTCATGTTGGATCAGTGCTGAAATGCATCAAAACAGATTTCCTCTGATTCATCAAATAATAAAATTCTACTTTAAGAAAAGAACAACAGCAACAGGAGAAAAAAGACGTTAAAAAAAGTGCTGACATAAGAGAGCTGCAGAATGTGTCCTAATCAGAACGAATGGGCCGACTGACGATACACGCAGGCTTTAATGGGTCATGAGATACGATGAACACACAAACAGACTGACAACATCACAGGCAACCAGAAGGCTGTCCTGTGAGACGAGAACTGTTTTCAGTCCATCTTTCAGGCACGTATTGATCCTGCATGTGAGCCACATTTCATGCTTCACTACAGATGTTGTGCTTTCTTTTGCATGTGACTACTTTATCTGGAGTCAAAGAGAGAGATGTGTGCAGTATTTTCCCACCAAGCTCCAAGCCTTCATACAGGGATGGGTGTAGTGGGAGAACTGGTTTAAAAGCAGCCTTTTCCACCAGTCGCCCGCTGTAATGGAGACCTCTGCTCTGCCAGGCTATTTCAGGAGAAGTCCACCAGTTGCTTCCAGGCCTGTACTTTACTCTGGGAGAACCAAGTTTTCTTTTCTATTCTGGGCTCTTTATAATAACAGACTGTTTCACCGGCCACCCGTTTTCGTTTTTACATCGTGTTCGCCATCTTCTTCAAAACGAGGGATGAAAATAACTCATGAAGGATGAAGTGAGCAGTAACAGTGGTGGCACTGCAGACTTTGAGTAAATACTTTATTACACGTATTCACTTTATTTATTTATATATATGTGTGTGTGTGTTTTGTGCTGGTTAAGGTCAATTTACGATGAATTTAATTAACTTCAAGAGCTAATCAGCTGAAGATGTTCAACCAATGACTACTTTCTGATCATTTTAATTAAATATGTCCTTGCTTCAGGAAATATTTTGCTAACAGGCATGCAGACAAACAAACAGAAACACACAAAGACGACTTATCATTTTTCATTTTCAATAATAAACTGGCACAGATTTGAGTTTTGAAAGACATAAATCTCTTGAGTGAAGGTGAAATTAGTGAAGTGTTCTCAAACAGGGAACAAAAACTCTTATACCACTATGCAAAAAACTCAGGACAGTGTTAGTTTTACTATTTTATGCTTATGTCTATTATTATATGTTTCAGTGTTTCAATGTTTAGATGTTTACTGTTGCACCGAGGGACTGAGAGAAACGCAATTTCGGTCCTGTGTATGTCCTGCACTGTACATATTGCAGATCTGACAATAAAGTTGACTTTGACTTTTGACTTTGAAAAATCATGGACTTGTTGTTTTACTGGAAGATCTCGTAACATCTGAGCTCATAACATAGCTAGACTCCAAAACCCACAGTCAGACATGTTGAATGCAAATGGAGGAAACATTAAAAAACACGTAAAACTCCCACTCCTCTTAAGAGGCTTGACTAAAGATTGCTGTGAGGCCCATAACAGCCGATGGTCACCTCTTAGCAGCTAAAGGCCTCTCTTACGCTGGCTGCTAATGACCATCAGTCCGTGACGGCCACGTTAAAGAGACACAACTCTCTAATAAAAATATATACTTTGTTGTCTTTCTGCTGTTTGTCAAAGACGACTCAATTCTTCAGTCATGCTAATGTTTCCATGGAAGGATTCTGAATAATTCAGAAAGCAATAAACAAAATATTTACTCGTATGGAACTTATTCTACTAAAATATTGTTATAACCACGTCAAAGTTGTGAACTAGTTTCAGTAGAAGTCTTTAAGAACAGGAAACTCAGGAACAAACATGAAGCTCACAGAAAAAAGTTGAATCAGGTCATCATTTTGAAAGTGGTGTCAAGTCAACTAAAAGCTAAAACCAAAAAATGCTAACGGTCGGCCAAGAGTAAAGGACTAGCAGGAAATTAAAAGTAGCAAAATGTTAGCCAAAAGCTTAAAATATGAAACTGTCAGCTAAAAGTCAAATGTAGAAAATGTCTAGCTAGATAATAATAATAATAATAATAATAATAATAATGAATTTAATTTGTAACACACTTTTCATTAACAAAAATCTCAAAGTGCTACAAAGTGCAACTAAAATCAATGATCAAACAAAAACAAGTGATAGATGTTAAAAAAAGCTGAAATGTAGCTACAGAGTAAAAGTATCAAACTGAACGGAGCTGTCTTTGCTGAAGGGACAGTACGTGGATGTACTCACGTGAAAGTACTATGTTCTGAAAGTCCTGCATTATTTTAAACGGCTCAGACCCAAATAGCCCAGCGTGTCGGCCTCTAATCTTGTGGGTCCTGCTGTTTAACCAGATGTGGGCTGTGGTGACAGGACGCTCCCCGGCCTCCTCTGCATTACAGGGTGGCACGTTTCGCCTCATGTAACGGGCCTGCAGCCACTTCTGAAGTTTACTCTGGGGTGTGAGCCCAGTGGCCCCACACAGTGTCAACCAGCAGCTTCAGCTGAGGCTGGGTGGGGCCACAAGTCGTCTTGTAATCAGAAGACCTGTAGTTTATTTCAGGACGAGTAACAGGGAATTCTAATTAAAGCATTTATTAAACAAAAACACGCACAGGTCTATAATTCATAAACAGGCAGCTTTTGATTGGATTATTATAGCCACAGATTCTTAGTCTTGGATTATTATAGCCACATTCTTAGTCTTGGATTATTATAGCCACAGATTCTTAGTGATAAAAACCAGCAAATAAAACTTCCTGTTGACTCCATATAGAGCACATCTGTAAATATAATAATAATGTCACATTTGTCATCTGTGTATGTTTATAAGATGGAATGACTTCATATAGAGCACATCTGTAAATAAGATGGAATGACTTCATACAGAGCACATCTGTAAATAAGATGGAATGACTTCATATAGAGCACATCTGTAAATAAGATGGAAAACGTGGACATTTCTGCTGCACATTTAATCTGAATAGTTGTTTGAGGAACAGAGTGGTCCTACCTGCCTTGAGGGGCCTCCTGGTTGCTCTTCCTGGAGTTGCAGATGTGTGACTCCCTGATGATGCTGCTGCTGCTGCACCCTGTCTGCTGTGTGCTCCTCTGCACTCTTACATTACACCACACAGCTGCTGGCTTTATGAAGTGCTCCTCCCTGACCGCCCCACATGTTCTGAGAACATCCAGCCTCCAGCCTCACATCCCTTCTCCTCCAGAGCAACCTGTCATCATGGACACACACATCCCTGTCATCATGGGACAGAGCTGCTCCAGTGTTCACAGCTGGGAGTAGTTTTTAAATAAACAGATAAATAAAACTTTACAAACTGAAAAAGCACAAGATTAAAAACACAATCAGGAAATGGATACATTTATTGATTTAAGGACTGGTATGATATGGATATGTTGGTTGTAAAAGACATAATGTATCATGTTGTTGAACCGTTTACATATATATGTAATTCGTCTTTTTCAACAGGTATTTTCCCTGATAATATGAACGTATACTCGTAGAATCAATGTATTAGAAAAATAGTGATAAATGCTTATTCAATACTGTAATTAGACCAATTACTTTGTTGCCACAATTCTCAAAAATTACATTAAATACTCAAATACATTATTATGGAATGTTTTGGGAAGTGATGCTAAAGATAGTAACTCTGTGACTAAATAAAAAAAAAAAAGATCAAATCTGAACTGTTAACAAAATCCTAAAGCTTTAGTTAAGCGCCTAATGTACTAGTTATCGTTGATTGTGAAAATTACTCTTTTCCTCTGTTATTTCTGGAAGATTATTGTTTGAATTGATTGTTTGAAATTGTTTTGTTTTTGAAAAAAAAGGGGCAGATAAAATAAGATTTATTCTTCTTTCTGCCACCTTTCATTTTATATATTCTTTCTTTCACATATTTATGAAATGTTTTTTTCCTTATTTTTTTATGTGTGACTGTAAAATGAATACATTTAAAAAAAATAAAAAATAAATTTAATTGAGATTCAGTTGTTGTCAATGAAAAACTTTTTTAGATGTCTGATATTGGTGACATTTTATAATGTTTTATAATGTTTAACAATGTGTGTTTGTTAGAGTTTCGCCTAAGAATGATAAAAAACACGTCATGTCGGGTGCTGCTGTCCTCTGCAGCCTCTTTGTATCAAGTACAAAATAAACTGACATCAGATCAGTTTTCTCATAGATATGAGTTTTCTGCTCTGACCGGAAGTTACAGCGGAAGTGCGTCACTTGTTCGTAAGTGACGTGGCAGCAGGAAGAGCGGGTGCATTCCTTTTAAGTCTGCCGGCCGGGCAACGAGAGCTATGATGAGTGGGGGAAGAGAAAGGCGATCCTCTGACTTTATCCTTTATGTTGGGATTGTATCAATAAAGCAGCAGCATCACAACATAAATCAGCTGTGTTTAATTGTGTTCTATTGTGTTTTATTGGCCTCACTCACGTGATGATAGACCTACTTGCATTAGCTGCTTGAAATAGAGCGCAAACCCCGCCCACTCTATCGTCCACTTCGTCAGCCGGGTTGCAAATGGAGTGCAGCTCCTGCTCCAGGTTGTAGCACCGAATCTTCTCCGGTTCCACCGTCAGTGAGCAAACCTGTCCCCGTGTTAAACGTTTATTTACACAAATAAACAAAAAACGTTTCCTTTAAAAACCAACTCTTCGCGTGTATGTGTTTTAAATAGTTAGTTGTCTGTTGATGTCGCTGCAGTCAGTCATGATGGAGACGCACGGAAACAAGAAAGCGAAGCTGAGCAACGTCACAGAGAGCTGGGTGAGTTTTATCTCTTCTAAATGATTTGTCGATAAAACGTTTAGTCTGGATCGATACAAACTAATGTAAAAAGACAACGAGATGCTGGATCAGCGGCTGCGTGAAGCACCTTGTTGCTAAGCTAGTAGAGACTAAAACAACATGTACCATTTACTAATACATCGACTCTTAACTAATACATTGACTCTTAACTAATACATCGACTCTTAACTAATACATCGACTCTTAACTAATACATCGACTCTTAACTAATACATCGACTCTTAACTGATACATTGACTCTTAACTGATACATGGACTCTTAACTGATACATTGACTCTTAACTAATACATCGACTCTTAACTAATACATCGACTCTTAACTAATACATCGACTCTTAACTAATACATCGACTCTTAACTAATACATTGATTCTTAACTAATACATCGACTCTTAACTAATACATCAACTCTTAACTGATACATTGACTCTTAACTAATACATCGACTCTTAACTAATACATCGACTCTTAACTAATACATCGACTCTTAACTAATACATTGACTCTTAACTAATACATCGACTCTTAACTAATACATCGACTCTTAACTAATACATCGACTCTTAACTAATACATCGACTCTTAACTGATACATTGACTCTTAACTGATACATGGACTCTTAACTGATACATTGACTCTTAACTAATACATCGACTCTTAACTAATACATTGACTCTTAACTAATACATCGACTCTTAACTAATACATCGACTCTTAACTAATACATCGACTCTTAACTAATACATCGACTCTTAACTAATACATTGATTCTTAACTAATACATCGACTCTTAACTAATACATCAACTCTTAACTTATACATTGACTCTTAACTAATACATTGATTCTTAACTTATACATCGACTCTTAACTAATACATTGATTCTTAACTAATACATTGATTCTTAACTAATACATTGATTCTTAACTTATACATCGACTCTTAACTAATACATTGATTCTTAACTAATACATTGATTCTTAACTAATACATTGATTCTTAACTAATACATTGATTCTTAACTAATACATTGATTCTTAACTAATACATTGATTCTTAACTAATACATTGATTCTTAACTAATACATTGATTCTTAACTAATACATTGATTCTTAACTAATACATTGATTCTTAACTAATACATTGATTCTTAACTAATACATTGATTCTTAACTAATACATTGATTCTTAACTAATACATTGATTCTTAACTGATACATTGACTCTTAACTAATACATCGACTCTTAACTAATACATTGACTCTTAACTAATACATTGACTCTTAACTAATACATCGACTCTTAACTAATACATCGACTCTTAACTAATACATTGACTCTTAACTAATACATCGACTCTTAACTAATACATCGACTCTTAACTAATACATCGACTCTTAACTAATACATCGACTCTTAACTAATACATCGACTCTTAACTGATACATTGACTCTTAACTGATACATGGACTCTTAACTGATACATTTACTCTTAACTAATACATCAACTCTTAACTTATACATTGACTCTTAACTAATACATTGATTCTTAACTTATACATCGACTCTTAACTAATACATTGATTCTTAACTAATACATTGATTCTTAACTAATACATTGATTCTTAACTTATACATCGACTCTTAACTAATACATTGATTCTTAACTAATACATTGATTCTTAACTAATACATTGATTCTTAACTTATACATCGACTCTTAACTAATACATTGATTCTTAACTAATACATTGATTCTTAACTAATACATTGATTCTTAACTTATACATCGACTCTTAACTAATACATTGATTCTTAACTAATACATTGATTCTTAACTAATACATTGATTCTTAACTAATACATTGATTCTTAACTAATACATTGATTCTTAACTAATACATTGATTCTTAACTAATACATTGATTCTTAACTAATACATTGATTCTTAACTAATACATTGATTCTTAACTAATACATTGATTCTTAACTAATACATTGATTCTTAACTAATACATTGATTCTTAACTAATACATTGATTCTTAACTAATACATTGATTCTTAACTGATACATTGACTCTTAACTAATACATCGACTCTTAACTAATACATTGACTCTTAACTAATACATTGACTCTTAACTAATACATCGACTCTTAACTAATACATCGACTCTTAACTAATACATTGACTCTTAACTAATACATCGACTCTTAACTAATACATCGACTCTTAACTAATACATCGACTCTTAACTAATACATCGACTCTTAACTAATACATCGACTCTTAACTGATACATTGACTCTTAACTGATACATGGACTCTTAACTGATACATTTACTCTTAACTAATACATCAACTCTTAACTTATACATTGACTCTTAACTAATACATTGATTCTTAACTTATACATCGACTCTTAACTAATACATTGATTCTTAACTAATACATTGATTCTTAACTAATACATTGATTCTTAACTTATACATCGACTCTTAACTAATACATTGATTCTTAACTAATACATTGATTCTTAACTAATACATTGATTCTTAACTAATACATTGATTCTTAACTAATACATTGATTCTTAACTAATACATTGATTCTTAACTAATACATTGATTCTTAACTAATACATTGATTCTTAACTAATACATTGATTCTTAACTAATACATTGATTCTTAACTGATACATTGATTCTTAATTAATACATTGACTCAACTAATGATGATCTAAATGATTTTCAGAATCTGTTGGAATCCTGGCAAAAACCAATGCAGATTTGTTCCTGTTTTTGATTTTGTACATCTACCTTATAATGTTCGCTAGTTTTTTTGCTACTTTTCTTTTGTTTATTGTTCAATGTATTTGTATCATTGCTGTTCATCATTTAGTTTGTAGCAGGTCGCTTTCGTAAATGAGCCCTCGAAGCTCAATGAGATTTACCTGACTAAATAAAAGTTGAATGAATGAATAATACTTCGACTCTTAACTAATACATCAACTCTTAACTAATACATCGACTCTTAACTAATACATCGACTCTTAACTAATACATCGACTCTTAACTAATACATCGACTCTTAACTGATACATTGATTCTTAACTAATGCATTGACTCTTAACTAATACATTGACTCTTAACTAATACATTGATTCTTAACTAATACATTGATTCTTAACTGATACATTGACTCTTAACTACTACATTGACTCTTA
Organism: Garcialebias charrua; assembly: GCA_038048925.1. Lineage (NCBI taxonomy): Eukaryota > Metazoa > Chordata > Actinopteri > Cyprinodontiformes > Rivulidae > Garcialebias > Garcialebias charrua. The sequence goes on along the minus strand of JBBPBX010001820.1, from coordinate 83,589 downwards.
ACTAATACATTGATTCTTAACTAATACATTGATTCTTAACTAATACATTGATTCTTAACTAATACATTGACTCTTAACTAATACATTGACTCTTAACTAATACATTGACTCTTAACTAATACATTGACTCTTAACTAATACATTGATTCTTAACTAATACATTGATTCTTAACTAATACATTGATTCTTAACTAATACATTGATTCTTAACTAATACATTGACTCTTAACTAATACATTGATTCTTAACTAATACATTGATTCTTAACTAATACATTGATTCTTAACTAATACATTGACTCTTAACTAATACATTGACTCTTAACTAATACATTGACTCTTAACTAATACATTGACTCTTAACTAATACATTGACTCTTAACTAATACATTGATTCTTAACTAATACATTGATTCTTAACTAATACATTGACTCTTAACTAATACATTGATTCTTAACTAATACATTGATTCTTAACTAATACATTGACTCTTAACTAATACATCGACTATTAACTAATACATTGACTCTTAACTAATCGATTCTTAACTGATACGTTGATTCTTAACTAATACATTGACTCTTAACTAATACATTAATTCTTAACTAATACATTGATTCTTAACTAATACATTGATTCTTAACTAATACATTGACGCTTAACTAATACATTGATTCTTAACTAATACAGTACATTGATTCTTAACTAATACATTGATTCTTAACTGATATATTGACTCTTAACTGATACATTGATTCTTAACTGATACATTGATTCTTAACTGGTCAACTAATACATCGACTCTTAACTAATACATTGACTCTTAACTAATACATTGATTCTTAACTGATACATTGATTCTTAACTAATACATTGATTCTTAACTAATACATTGACTCTTAACTAATACATTGATTCTTAACTAATACATTGATTCTTAACTAATACATTGACTCTTAACTAATACATTGATTCTTAACTAATACATTGATTCTTAACTAATACATTGATTCTTAACTAATACATTGATTCTTAACTAATACATTGACTCTTAACTAATACATTGATTCTTAACTGATACATTGATTCTCAACTAATACATTGATTCTTAACTAATACATTGACTCTTAACTGATACATTGATTCATAACTAATACATGACTAATACATTGATTCTTAACTAATACAGTACATTGATTCTTAACTAATACATTGATTCTTAACTGATATATTTACTCTTAACTGATACATTGATTCTTAACTGATACATTGATTCTTAATTTGTACATTGACTCTTAACTAATACATCAACTCTTAACTAATACATCAACTCTTAACTAATACATCAACTCTTAACTATTACATTGACTCTTAACTAATACATTGATTCTTAACTGATACATTGATTCTTAACTGATACATCAACTCTTAACTAATACATCGACTCTTAACTATTACATTGACTCTTAACTAATACATTGATTCTTAACTGATACATTGATTCTTAACTAATACATTGATTCTTAACTAATACATTGACTCTTAACTAATACATTGATTCTTAACTAATACATTGATTCTTAACTAATACATTGACTCTTAACTAATACATTGATTCTTAACTAATACATTGATTCTTAACTAATACATTGATTCTTAACTAATACATTGACTCTTAACTAATACATTGATTCTTAACTAATACATTGATTCTTAACTAATACATTGATTCTTAACTAATACATTGACTCTTAACTAATACATTGATTCTTAACTAATACATTGATTCTTAACTAATACATTGATTCTTAACTAATACATTGACTCTTAACTAATACATTGATTCTTAACTAATACATTGATTCTTAACTAATACATTGATTCTTAACTAATACATTGACTCTTAACTAATACATTGATTCTTAACTAATACATTGATTCTTAACTAATACATTGACTCTTAACTAATACATTGATTCTTAACTGATACATTGATTCTCAACTAATACATTGATTCTTAACTAATACATTGACTCTTAACTGATACATTGATTCATAACTAATACATGACTAATACATTGATTCTTAACTAATACAGTACATTGATTCTTAACTAATACATTGATTCTTAACTGATATATTTACTCTTAACTGATACATTGATTCTTAACTGATACATTGATTCTTAATTTGTACATTGACTCTTAACTAATACATCAACTCTTAACTAATACATCAACTCTTAACTAATACATCGACTCTTAACTATTACATTGACTCTTAACTAATACATTGATTCTTAACTGATACATTGATTCTTAACTGATACATTGATTCTTAACTGATACATTGATTCTTAACTAATACATTGACTCTTAACTAATACATTGATTCTTAACTAATACATTGATTCTTAACTAATACATTGATTCTTAACTAATACATTGATTCTTAACTAATACATTGACTCTTAACTGATACATTGATTCTTAACTGATACATTGATTCTTAACTAAGACATTGACTCTTAACTAATACATTGACTCTTAACTGATACATTGATTCTTAACTAATACATGACTAATACATTGATTCATAACTAATACATTGACTCTTAACTTATACATTGACTCTTAACTTATACATTGACTCTTAACTGATACATTGACTCTTAACTGATACATTGACTCTTAACTGATACATTGACTCTTAACTGATTCAGATTCAGATTCAGTTTATTATCGCCATTGTCAATGAACAGGATTCACAGACTAGGAATTTGCTTCGGCATAACGGTGCTTAAAATATAAAAACATAAGACACAAAAAACATAGACCATAAAACATCAATACAATCAATACAATATTCAGTGAACAAAAACTACTAAGAAACATCACAATTAGAGTGGTGCAATCAAAATACAGTGATACAGTGATTCCCAATCAAAATACAAAGAACAAATACAAAATACATTGATTCATGATTCATTCATTGAGTCATTGATACATTGATTCTTAACTGATACATTGATTCTTAACTGATACATTGACTCTTAACTGATACATTGACTCTTAACTGATACATTGACTCTTAACTGATACATTGATTCATAACTAATACATTGATTCTTAACTAATACATTGATTTGATTCTTAACTAATACATTGATTCTTAACTGATACATTGACTCTTCTTAACTGATACATTGACTCTTCTTAACTGATACATTGACTCTTCTTAACTGATACATTGACTCTTCTTAACTGATACATTGACTCTTCTTAACTGATACATTGACTCTTCTTAACTGATACATTGACTCTTCTTAACTGATACATTGACTCTTAACTGATACATTGATTCTTAACTAATACATTGATTCTTAACTAATACATTGATTTTTAACTAATACATTAACTCTTAACTGATACATTGAAACTTTTCTCCATCCACTCCATCCTGCCTGGACTCTCTTCTTCACCTCTTTACCACACTCCACATTTTCCAGGACAGTGGACCCCAAGTACTTGAAGTCCACCTTTGTGACCTCTGCTCCTTGTTCATTCATTCAACCTTTATTTAATCAGGTAAATCTTATTGAGCCTCATGGGCTCATTTACGAAAGCGACCTCCTAAAACTAAAGAACGATGAACAGCAATGGTAGAATTTCCTTAAACAATGAACAATAGAAAAACAAAAGAGAGAAAAACAAAAGAGAGAAATACATAGTTTTTTTTTTTTTAACAAAGTATCAAAAAACTAGCAAAACATTATAAGGTAGATGTATAAAATCAAAGACAGGAACATATCTGCATTGGTTTTTGCCAGGATTCCAACAGATTCTTAAAACCATTTAAAGAGATCAAGGTCGAGAACTTCAGATATTTTTGTAAGATGTACAGTACATTGATTGTAGTCTCACTGTTCCACCTCCTCCCTCTCATTCACACACGTACTCTGTCTTACTACGACTGACTTTCATTCCTTTTCTTTCAAGTGCATACCTCCACCTCTCCAAGTTCTCTTCCACCTGTTCCCTGTTCTCACCACAGATCACAATGACATCTGCAAACATCATAGTCCATGGGGCTTCCTGCCTGACATCATCTGAGACCATGTGTACATAATCTCGTTTCATTACATGTACCACATGTGGTGCGAATGACAATAAAGAATCTCTGACTCTGAACTGTTAGTCAGTCCATCACCAGATTACACAAGAAGGGGCTCAGAGCTGATCCTTGATGCACTCCCATCTCCACCTTGAAACTATCTGTCACTCCTACAGCACATCTCACCACTGTCCCGCTGACTTCATACATGTCTTGCTGTCCTCATACATGTCCTGCTGTCCTCATACATGTCCTGCTGTCCTCATACATGTCTTGTTGTCTTCATACATGTCTTGTTGTCTTCATACATGTCCTGCTGTCCTCATACTTGTCCTGTACCAGTCTAACATACTTCTCTACCACTCCAGATTTCCTCATGCAATACCACACCTCCTCTCTTGGCACCCTGTCAGATGCTTTTTCTAAATCTACAAACACACAATGGAGTTCTTTCTGACCCTCTCTGTACTTCTCTATCAACATCCTCAATGCAAAGATGCATCTTTGGTGTTCTTTCTAGGCATGAAACCATACTGCTGCTCACAGATAGTCACCTCTTGTCTAATGCCGGGTTCCCACCAAACGCTTTGCGCGCATCAAAAAAGCTCCTACCGCCAGCCACTAGCCAGCCACTAGGGAGCACAAGCCAGTGTATCTCTTGTGCCGGTCCCAAGCCCGGGTAAATGGTGAGGGTTGTGTCAGGAATGGCATCCGACGTAAAACACTTGCCAAAACCATAATGCGAGTTCATCAAAGTGAAACCATACCGGATCGGTCGAGGCCCGGGTTAACAACGTCCGCCACCGGTGCTGTTGACAAACAGGGTGCCGGCGGAAATTGTACTACTGTTAGTCGAAGACGCCGAGGAGGAAAACGTGTCAGGAGACAGAGGGAGAGGAGGAAAGTGAAGAATGTAGGACTGAGGGTTGCAACTCTAAATGTGGGGACAATGACAGGCAAAGGTAGAGAGCTGGCTGACATGATGCAGAGAAGAAAGGTAGATGTTTTATGTGTCCAAGAGACCAAGTGGAAGGGCAGCAAGGCTCGCAGTATTGGAGCAGGGTTCAAACTGTTTTACCATGGTGTGGATAGAAAGAGAAATGGAGTAGGGGTGGTCCTGAAGGAGGAGTTGGCAAAGAATGTAGTAGAGGTGAAGAGAGTGTCAGATAGGGTGATGTGTCTGAAGGTAGAAGTAGAAGGTCTGATGCTAAACATAGTCAGTGGTTATGCTCCACAGGTTGGATGTGATGGGGAGGAGAAAGATAAATTTTGGAAAGATTTGGATGAAGTGATAGAGAGTATTCCCAGGGAGGAAAGAGTGGTGATTGGAGCAGACCTGAATGGACATGTTGGTGAAGGAAACAGAGGGGATGAGGAAGTGATGGGTAGGTTTGGTGTCAAGGAAAGAAACCAGGAAGGACAGATGGTGGTGGATTTTGCCAAGAGAATGGAAATGGCTATAGTCAATACCTATTTCCAAAAGAGGGAGGAACATAGAGTGACCTATAAGAGTGGAGGAAGGAGTACGCAGATCGACTACATTCTGTGTAGAAGAGGAAACCTGAAGGAGATTGGAGACTGTAAGGTTGTGGCAGGGGAGAGTGTGGCCAGACAGCATCGGATGGTTGTGTGTAGAATGACTGTTGTTGCGAAGAAGAGAAAAAGAGTAAAATCAGAGAAGAAGACCAAATGGTGGAAGCTAAAGAAGGAAGAATGTTGTGAGAAATTCAGAGACGAGCTGTTAAAGGCTCTGGGTGGTAAGAAAGAGCTTCCAAGTGACTGGGCTACTACAGCAACAGTAATTAGAGAGACAGGTAGGAAGGTACTTGGTGTGTCATCTGGACAGAGAATGGATGATAAGGAAACCTGGTGGTGGAATAGTGAAGTGCAGGACGCCATTCAAAGAAAGAGATTAGCCAAGAAGAAATATGACAGTGAGAGGACTGAAGAGAGGAGACAGGAATATAAGGAGATGGGACATAGAGCAAAGAGGGAAGTAGCTAAGGCAAAGCAGAGGGCGTACAATGAGTTATATGGGAGACTGGACACTAAAGAGGGCGAGAAGGACTTGTACCGATTGGCAAGACAGAGGGATCAGGCTGGAAAGGATGTGCAGCAGGTTAGGCTTATTAAAGATGGGAATGGGAATGTTCTAACAAGTGAGGAGTGTGTGATGGGAAGATGGAAGGATTACTTTGAGGAGCTAATGAATGAAGAGAATGAAAGAGAAAGAAGAGTGGAGGTAATAGAAACTGTGGACCAGGAAGTGGGAAAGATTAGTGAGGGTGAAGTCCGGAAAGCTCTGAAAAGAATGAAGAAGGGGAAGGCAGTAGGACCTGATGACATACCAGTGGAGGTTTGGAAATGTCTCGGAGAGATGGCAGTGAGGTTTTTGACTCAAATATTTAATGGAATATTTGAGGGTGAGAAAATGCCTGAGGAATGGAGAAGAAGTGTGCTGGTTCCCATTTTTAAGAACAAGGGTGATGTACAGAGTTGTAGCAACTACAGGGGAATTAAGTTGATGAGCCACACAATGAAGATCTGGGAGAGAGTTGTGGAAGCAAGACTTAGACAAGATGTAACTATCTGTGAGCAGCAGTATGGTTTCATGCCAAGAAAGAGCACCACAGATGCCATCTTTGCTTTGAGGATGTTGATAGAGAAGTACAGAGAGGGTCAGAAAGAACTCCATTGTGTGTTTGTGGATTTAGAAAAAGCATATGACAGGGTACCAAGAGAAGAGGTGTGGTATTGCATGAGGAAATCTGGAGTGGCAGAAAAGTATGTTAGACTGGTACAGGACATGTATGAGGACAGCAGGACAGTGGTGAGATGTGCTGTGGGTGTGACAGATACCTTCAAGGTGGAGGTGGGATTGCATCAAGGATCGGCTCTGAGCCCCTTCTTGTTTGCTCTGGTGATGGACCGACTAACAGATGAGGTCAGGCAGGAATCCCCATGGACTATGATGTTTGCAGATGACATTGTGATCTGTGGTGAGAACAGGGAACAAGTGGAAGAGAACTTGGAGAGGTGGAGGTATGCTCTTGAAAGAAGAGGAATGAAAGTCAGTCGTAGTAAGACAGAGTACATGTGTGTGAATGAGAGGGAGGCCAGTGGAACAGTGAGGCTACAAGGAGCAGAGGTCACAAAGGTGCAGGACTTCAAGTACTTGGGGTCCACTGTACAGGAAAATGGGGAATGTGGTAAAGAGGTGAAAAAGAGAGTCCAGGCAGGATGGAGTGGATGGAGAAAAGTTTCAGGAGTGATTTGTGACAAAAAGGTGTCAGCAAAGGTCAAAGGAAAAGTTTACAAGACAGTGGTGAGACCAGCTATGTTGTATGGTCTGGAGACAGAGACATGGACAAAAAGACAGGAGACAGAACTGGAAGTGGCAGAAATGAAGATGCTGAGGTTCTCCTTAGGAGTGACAAGGATGGATAAGATCAGGAATGAGATCATCAGAGGTACAGCACATGTTAAACAACTGGGAGATAAAGTTAGGGAGGCCAGACTGAGATGGTTTGGACATGTCCAGAGGAGGGACAGTGGGTATATTGGTAGAAGGATGTTAGAAATGCAGCTGCCAGGAAAAAGACAAAGAGGGAGACCAAAGAGGAGATATATGGATGCAGTTAGAGAGGACATGGAGGTAGTTGGAGTGAGGACAGAGGATGCAGAGGACAGAGTGAGGTGGAGGAGGATGACTCGCTGTGGCGACCCCTGAAAAGGGAAAAGCCGAAAGAAGAAGAAGAAGAAGAAGAAGAAGAAGAAGAAGAAGAAGAAGAAAAAAAGCTCCTACCGCACTGTGTTGGCTGCTTGTCAACAGATGTCTGTTCACATCGAATGCGTCTGATGACACGCAGTTGGAGCAGCGTCTGGCTCCTTTTCCGTCGGGTTTGTTTTGTTTCTTGTAAACCGGGCAGATAAGATCAGCTGTTCGTGAGCCCCGTTACTACTTGAGTGGGTTTTCTACGAGCCAAACTGTAGCTCCGAAAGTCTTTGTTGAGATTAAAACTTTTTTTAATGTTTGGGGTGATCGTACGCTCGCGCGGACAGCGGCAACTGTAAAAATGCCAAGTTTCTTACCGGAGGCTGGTTTCTTCATGGAGGCTCGTTGGGTAAGTTTGAAAAGTCAAAAAAAAAAGTCCCGTTGTCGTTGCGTCATCACATAGCAGAGGCTCTCCCGATTGGTTGCTGCGACGCGGCGAGCAGCCGAAGTAGGTCAAAGTTATTTTAAATGAACTCCGGCAGTCGCTGCTTGGACGCGACGCAGGCTTGGAAAACAGCTGTCGCTCACTGCCGCGCTGCTTGAACTGATGACGCGCTGCGTCACGCCGCGCCGCTCCAAGATGCGCGGCCACATAGACTTTCAATGTAAAGTGGCTGCTTCGGCGGCGCGAAACGCGTTTGGTGGGAACCCGGCATAAGTCTTGCTTCCACAACTCTCTCCCAGATCTTCATTGTGTGACTCATCAACTTAATTCCCCTGTAGTTGCTACAAATCTGTACATCACCCTTGTTCTTAAAAATGGCCACCAGCACACTTCTTCTCCATTCCTCAGGCATTTCACCCTCAAATATTCCATTAAATATTTGAGTCAAAAACCTCACTGCCATCTCTCCAAGACATTTCCAAACCTCCACTGGTATGTCATCAGGTCCTACTGCCTTCCCCTTCTTCATTCTTTTCAGAAGCTTTCCAGACTTCACCCTCACTAATCTTTCCCACTTCCTGGTCCACAGTTTCTATGACCTCTACTTTTTTTTCTCTTTCATTCTAATAATAATGTCACATTTTTGTCATCTGTGTATGTTTCCATACAAGACGAAATTTGACTCTGCATTTAACCCAATCACCACCAGATGGGGCAGTGGGCAGTTATAGAAAGCGCGCCGGGGAGCAATTGGGATGAGGTGTGCTGCTCAAACACACCACAAGTTATGCCGTGACTGGGGTTTGAACCTGGGTCCTTCGGGTCCCAAGTCGGTTCCACTGCCACTACACCATCTTGGTCTCTTCATTCATTAGCTCCTCAAAGTACTCCTTCCATCTTCCCGTAACACTCTCTTCACTTTTAACAAGCCTAAATCTGTTGCACATCCTTTCCAGCTTGATCTTTCTGTCTCACCAATTTGAAAATTTGTACAAGTTCTTCTTGCCCTTGTTAGTGTCCAGTCTCCCATACAACTAATCATACACCTTCTGTTTTGCCTTAGCTATCTCCCTCTTTGCTCTACATCCCATTTCCTTATACAGTATTCACCAATGTTTCCCCTAGTTAACTTGCCATGGCGCGGTGCTCATCTCATCCATGATTTTTTTTTTGGGTGGGGAGGGGAGGAGACTTGTCTGAACGCAGCTTGTACCAACAGTTTTTGAGCAGGGTGGTGGTGGTGGGGCGTTCAGGGGGGAGTTTGGTTTGGTAGGTAAGGTGCTCAGTTCTGTTGACAGGGTGGGGCACCCCCCTTGTATAATGGTAGGGGAAACACTACTGTTCCTGTCTCCTCTCTTCAGTCCTCTCACTGTCATATTTCTTCTTGGCTAATCTCTTTCTTTGAACAGCGTCCTGCACTTCACTATTCCACCACCAGGTTTCCTTATCATCCATTCTCTGTCCAGATGACACACCAAGTACCTTCCTACCTGTCTCTCTAATTAATGTTACTATAGTACCCCAGTCACTTGAAGCTCTTTCTTACCGCCCAAAGCCTTTAACAGCTCGTCTCTGAATTTCTCACAACATTCTTCCGTCTTCATCTTCCACCATTTGGTCTTCTTCTCTGATTTTTCTCTTCTTCACAACAACAGTCATTCTACAAGATACAAGATACAAGATACAAGATACAAGAAGGTTTATTAACATTGCATCAATTTTCACCGATACAGCGTAAATATGTAATTGCAGTCATCCAGGAGAGAGTATAAGTGCAATAAGCTGCAGCTTATCAAAACACATGACATGTTTATCAAAACACATGACATGTTTATCAACACATGATATGTTCATAGCGCGGCCGCTCTCATCTGTCCCCAGATGAAGGTCAAAGGTAGGAAAACAGGTCAAGACACGGGGTTTTATAGCGTAGATATTAAAAAAAGATGAATCACGTTTTGTCTTCAAGACACCGCGTGATCCAGTAAAAACCATATCTTAAGCACATTTAGTTACAGTAACATATTGCATGTTGAGAGAGATGGGCCGAGGCAGGGAGGTTTCTGTCCATGACACATTCCGGGGACTCCGATAACGGTCATAGGAAAGTTCTCCGGGGGGAGGGGGGGGTAAGCAGACAAGACAGAAGACAGCTGTGTTTTCCACAGTATGCACGTCAGGAGAAATTAGATATCCAGCCCGTCCAAGGCTGTTTCCAAGGGAGTCAGATAAGAATTTATAAAATATTTTCACATCAGGCAGACACTAATTTATTGCAGCCTTCAGTCTGTGAGGGCAATTCTGTCCAAATATCACACACAACCATCCGATGCTGTCTGGCCACGCTCTCCCCTGCCACAACCTTACAGTCTCCAATCTCCCTCAGGTTTCCTCTTCTACACAGAATGTAGTCGACCTGTGTACTCCTTCCTCCACTCTTATAGGTCACTCTATGTTCCTCCCTCTTTTGGAAATAGGTATTGACTACAGCCATTTCCATTCTCTTGGTAAAATCCACCACCATCTGTCCTTCCTGGTTTCTTTCCTTGACACCAAACCTACCCATCACTTCCTCATCCTCTGTTTCCTTCACCAACATGTCCATTCAGGTCTGCTCCAATCACCACTCTTTCCTCCCTGGGAATACTCTCTATCACTTCATCCAGATCTTTCTCCTCCCCATCACATCCAACCTGTGGAGCATAACCACTGACGATGTTTAGCATCAGACCTTCTACTTCTACCTTCAGACACATCACCCTATCTGACACTCTCTTCACCTCTACTACATTCTTTGCCAACTCCTCCTTCAGGACCACCCCTACTCCATTTCTCTTTCTATCCACACCATGGTAAAACAGTTTGAACCCTGCTCCAATGCTGTGAGCCTTGCTGCCCTTCCACTTGGTCTCTTGGACACATAAAACATCTACCTTCCTTCTCTGCATCATGTCAGCCAGCTCTCTACCTTTGTCTGTCATTGTCCCCACATTTAGAGTTGCAACCCTCAGTCCTAGATTCTTCACTTTCCTCTTCTCCTCTGTCTCCTGACATGTTTCCCTCCTTGTCGTCTTCGACTAACAGCAGCACAATTTCTGCTGGCACCCTGTTTGTCAACAGCACCCTGGCCTCGACCGTATGGTGTTGCTTATATGAACTCGCATTATAGTTTTGGCAAAAATGTTTTCTGTTGGATGTCTTTCCTGACACAACCCTCACCATTTACCTGTGCTTGGGACCAGAATCAGAGATCTACTGGCTTGTGCTCCCTGGTGGCTGGTTTCCCTGGTAGATGGTTTATTGCCAATTAACTCTCGGTTCACTGCCAATAAGAATATTTATATTAATAAGTTTGATATGTATTAACTTTGCTGCTTTCAGATGTTTTCATTTTTTCCATACTTAGAGACTTCACTGTCTGTTGAGAATTATTTATCAGGGCGTATTTAGATACAAGCTTTTAGAGATTCAAAGTTTTTTTTTCCTTTACTTAAATGACCCAAAGTTCACATCCATTTTAGGGGATGCAACGCGCAACTAATGTCACCTACCAGGCTCATCATGTAAGCCGAAACAAGCGGGGGCAGGTGGTGGGCACAAGAGGAGGATTTAGGGGATGCGCTGTCTGGCTCACTGGTAAGAATCAAATGTTGCTAAAACACATTTCAGGATTTCCGTAGTTAACAGATTTTTCATAATTCATTGGCATTGTTCACTGCTGAAAGACAAATGCTGCTTGTATTGTTTTTGCTCATGTGTGTGTCTGTCTGTTACCGAAAAAAAAAAAAAAAATCTCATGAACCAAAGAACAAATTTTAAAACTTACACTAAGTAATCAATAATACTGGAACATTGGAATAACATTTAGAGTTAACCCTTTTCAAGATGGCTGCCACAGCCATCTGACCTTAAAACACAACAAATGACTACAACTCACTCAATTTTTCATTCATTCAACCTTTATTTCTACAGGTTAATCCCATTGAGCCTCAAGGACTCATTTACAAGAGAGACCTGATTTAACAAAGAGTGATGACAACAGTGGACAATCATTAAAGGAAGCGTATACATTGAGAAGATTAAATGAAATAACATGGCATTAAAATGAAACAAAAACAGCTAGGTTGTAAGGTGATGTAGAAAACTAACAGGAACATGTCTGCGTTGGTTTTTCTCATGAACTTCACAGATGTTTGAAGCCATTTAGGGAGGTCAAGGTCGAGAGCTTCAGATCTTTTTGTAAGATATTCCATGAAGCAGGAGCAGAGCAGGAGAAAGCCCTTTTTCCAAGTTCAGTCCTCACTGACGGAACACTGCAGGTAATCATGTCCTGAGAGCGCACGCTGTAGCTGCACTCACACAGAGACATGTAGGAGGAGATGTATGAGGGCAGCAGACCAAGAAGTGATTTAAAGATGAAAATGTACCAGTGGAAGAGTCTGTGTGAAGTTAATGATGTCCAGTTAACCAGTGAAGTTAATGGTGACCAGTTAACCAGTGAATACAGGGTGCAGTGGTGGGTATGATAATCACAGCCAGTTATGAATCTTAGTGCACCATGATAGACAACATCCAATATCTGCAAGGTGCTTGTAGGAGCATTCATGTAGAGAATGTCACAGATACAAGGCGTTTCCTAACATTCCGAGTTAGACAGGATCTGTTTCTAAAAAGGAAACCCAGTATAACTTTCAGTTTCTTTACCAAGTTTTCCACATGAAGCTTAAAAGAAAGATGCGAATCGACCAAAATACCTAAATATTTGTAGGAATCAACAAACTCAGTAGGGACACCATTTGAGGATAAAATCAGAGGAAGAACTGCTGGGACTGACATCCTGTTTGAGAAAAGCATCCCTTTGGTTTTTATGCATAGTTCCCACACATGTGACTGGTATTGCGCAATACTGGGTTTTCCGTCATATGCAAAGGCAAATTTGAGGAAGATGGCTTAGTATATTGATACTCTTGACCAAGAGCAAGATATAGGCATAAAATAGATGCGGTCGTAGTTGACCCCTAGGAGGTGGAGAAAGAAATTATGTCAGACGAAGCGAACAAGTTGTCACAGACAAGTTACTCTGATATTGTTAATTATTTAGTGAACACGAGGAGTGTCTACAACGAGGAGCTTCACAGCTTTAAATCCATGGATGCTTAATCAATAACAGATTTGTGAAGGACGTCCAAAATCTTCATGTTAATAACAAAGTTCTGGTGACTGGCAGAGTAAGTAATTATAATAATATTCACATAGATGTCCATCATAGCTACAAGCTACATCAGCTAAGCTAATCTTTGCTACGTTAAAGATCGTTGTAAATATCAACGAAGTACAAAGTAGTACAAGCTACTTCAGCTTACCTGATGTAGCTTGTATTACAGTAAAGATCGTTGATATTTCTCACATTACTACATTATTTATTTAGCCTATGACTGACTTACATACTTAAATTAATGGTAACAAAATAAATTATTTGTAATTATTGCTCAGTCATAGTATTTAACGTTTTACAGTAAATGTCACTGATATTTATTTTCACTATGATCTGCCTTTGTTAATAAAGTTAGTGGTGAAAAGTTACAATTTGGTAACTCCTTTTAATCCATTGGTTGAATGTTGCTTTAAACCCTGAAACAAGAACTGCATTTTAATAGTTTTCCTCCTTTGTGTTGTATTTCTGTGTAAGGTACCGGTACTGAGTCCCAGGAGAGGGATGAAACTCCACTTCTTGCAGAAGTTTTATGCAGTCGTGCACCACAGCAACAAAGGAGTGAAAATATAATTTCTACAAATAAATCTGCTTTTCAAGTACATTTGGTGTTGCTGTGAAACATGCATTGCTAAATGTACATGTGCTTAACTTTAGTTTGAATAAAACAGTTGCACCAAGTTTCACCTTCTTTATTTCAATAATTAAGATACGTTGTTTAATGTCCAATACTGAGAAGTAGTTTCATTGTGATGTCACCTCTACTAGAAATTATTCTACTGCACATAAATAAAACCTAGATGTAGTGATTGTTCTTTGGCAACTTACCAGTTTAGTGTTTTATTGATATGTACAAAACATAAAAACATGCATGTTGCTGTATGGTTCCTCCTCCAGGAGGAGACTGATAAAGTTTAGAGTAAAAGCTATAATTATAAATTCAAAACAGTTGAAACTGAATACAATATGAGAACTGTGGGTGATTTGATGTGTTTTAATGAAAATGATTTGGCTACAGAATAAATACCAGATCAAAAACACTCTTCAACATGGAATGATGGAGACCAGTGCAGTTTCTGATTTTAAACAAACTGGAACAGATTCCTCGTCATGTGGGACCGCCTGGTCTGAGACTGGACCCAGGTCTAGAACCTGAGACTGGACCCAGGTCTAGAACCTGAGACTGGACCCAGGTCTAGAACCTGAGACTGGACCCAGGTCTAGAACCTGAGACTGGACCCAGGTCTAGAATCTGAGACTGGACCCAGGTCTAGAACCTGAGACTGGACCCAGGTCTAGAACCTGAGACTGGACCCAGGTCTAGAACCTGAGACTGGACCCAGGTCTAGAACCTGAGACTGGACCCAGGTCTAGAACCTGAGACTGGACCCAGGTCTAGAATCTGAGACTGGACCCAGGTCTAGAACCTGAGACTGGACCCAGGTCTAGAACCTGAGACTGGACCCAGGTCTAGGGGTCCTCACACTGGAGCTTTTCTTTGGATCAAACTCAGCCCTTCACTCGTCTGTACCTTTAAAAAAAAAGATTAGTAAGCATTGTCATGTTTGCATCACAAAGTAAAATAAGACTCCAAGTTTGCTACTCAAAGTAGAAAAAAAAAATTAAAACAGTTGCTCCTAACATTTTTACTCTTTCACAAAGTTATATGTTCAATTTTATATAGATTGTCGGACACCTGACATCTAGGACACCCGGAAGAGCAGATGGTGGAAGTTAAGGGCCTTGCTCAAGGGCCCAGAGTGGGGCAAATGAGGGTGGGGGCAGGTGTGGGTGCTTCACCTACCCCCACCCACATTTTTGATGTTATCGGTACCGGGGCTTGAATCAGCGATTTTCCGATCACAGGCCCACCTTCTCTAACCTCTGCGCCACCACTCACCATATGTTTCTAAACTCTCTAAAAGAACAAATAATCTCATGATTTCAGCTTCCTGCCTCTTCTGCTCTCAGCCACGTGCAAGCGCTCTTGGCCACGCCCACTTCTCCGCTGAACATCTGATCAGCTGTTTAACTGCAGCAGGAAGTTTATCCTGCAGCAGTAAGGGCTGCATAAAGCTGCAGGATGTGCAAAATAATTAAAAACAATTTATTTTCAATAAAAATGTCAATGCCGAATGTGCGGCTCATCATCATTCACCCATTTGTGTATCATGTCCAATCTTATTTTGAAAAACCGCAATAGAGTGAATCCACAATAAACGAACCGCAAAGTAGCGAGAGACTGAAGTCAATTTAGGAAGTTTGTGAGCTGAGACCGTATTCGTAAAGCAATGTCTGTTCATTCAGAATGAACAAATATTATTTTGAACAGTTTCAACATCCAAACCCAGTATTATTTCTCAAGTTGAGATGATCTCTATCTGAGGTGAGGTGTTCCCCTACACAGTGCTTCAACAACGTCATTAAGAACCTTCAGTGAAGCTGTCGTTGTTTCCTGAAACCAGATTGATGGAGAGGTAAGATGCTAAATGAGTCCAGATCATTTTTGATCTGAGTTTTGTCTTCTGGACAGATTAAAGATGTGGGTCACAGGGACTGTGATGTATGAGCAGCAGCCAGCAATAAGGTGGAAGTTCATCTAGACCTGCAGATTTTTTAGGATCAACATCTTTTATTTTATTTTATTATTTTTTACATTTTTGTTTAGTCATTACTGTTGTCATTAGTTGAGATTTTGTTTGGTTCTGAACACTCCCAGCCAAAAAGGTTTTGTATTAACATTGGTTAATGAATGATATGGATTTAACTATGCCAACATGCAGTTCGTTTTGTTAAATCTCAATCGTCGAAGAGTCAATGTAGTTTAAAGCTACTCAAGGTACCATAAACTACATTGACCTCACAATTTCTAAATTGAACCGATTCGATCGTTTCTATTCTAGATTGTCTATTCATTTTGATGAGTCTCGCCATAGACTTCAAAATTTATTAGGAATACCAAATCCTACGTCGTTCGTCTAAAAGACAACAGACATTTAGATCAAACTATATTTCATTTTTCTATTTTAGTTTAACCTAAACTAAGTAATGAATGGAGGAATAGTTTGGAATTAGAGGCCTTCGTTACAGAAGCCCTCCAAAATTTTATAGGTACAGATCCCTATATCTAATTTTACAGAATTGATCCACCCCTTAATTGGTAATTGTAGCTGATCTAAACCATGATAGCTTACATACCAGGTGCATATAGGTAAGGCTTAATGTAAAATCCCAATCATAAGCCCACCTTAAAAAACCACATAATTGCATGACACATAGAACCAGAGTGGCACTGACTGGAAACCAACCAGCCAACAACCTTCGATGTGGGGACCTGCAGCTCCAACGCTTGGTCTTCAACCTTCATCCAAGGGTCGCCTCCTCTGCGTCAATCGAGGGATCCCCTCTACATGCTGATTATGAAAACAATTGTTGCTGATGAAATCACCAACTCTAATCGTGGTGGAATTACTGCTGTGGGATTATCGCTGTGGATTATAAGACTTTGTTTTCCAAAGGATCACAGACTTTGTTTTCCAAGGGATTAAAAGCTTACCGCAATGGGATTACCTCCGAACAGTATGGAATTTCCAAAACTTTATGGGATTATAATTTTTGATTTTTCTTTTCCACTTGCTGGATTACTTCAAGATCAAAGACAGTTCAAGGTTTCCTTTCGTGTTGGACCCCATCCCCAAGGACTGGCGATGGCTTCCAAAAGGGGGGAGATGTAGTGGACCTACCCAGAGTCAAATTAAGGTTTTTGAACTGTCCAGAGATGATCTTTACTGACCTCTCAGTAAAGCAAGACATTTATCACAAAATCATTCCATTAGTTGTAATCAGAATATAGTCACCAAAAGAGACTATTTCTACCTTTGATTTTATTCTAATGTAATCAAAAGAATAACTTTTGTCATTTTCATGATATATGTTATATGCTGTTATTCTTTAAATGTGAAACATCAATGTGTCATTTCTGCAAGTGAAAAGGTGTCAAAGTTCAGCTAAAATGTCAAACTGACTTACACTGAAATTGTTTTTGTCGAGTTTCAGCTAAAACTCTCATCTAGCGTCTGAAAGTCTCTCAGGGCTCTAGTGGCCTTTATTGTAGAGGGAGAGGGCGAAACGGGTAGAGAGGGGAGAGACACTGCAGAAAGAAGCTGGTCGGGTCTGGGACGCGAACCCGCGACGCCTGCAGAGAGGCCCAGCCTCAGAACATGTGCCGCGCGCTTTATCCCCCACACCAAAGCGGCGGCACAGGATCAAGATCATTTAACAGTTTATTTACCTCACTGACTGAGAACGGAGAAAAAGAGAAGGTGTGATTAACAGATGGTTGACTTGTAGAAGTTTGATTATTAGATGAAGTGGCCGTTTTTCCATTTGTAACTGTGTCAAATAATGAACTAGAAGCAACAAAATGTTTGTTGAAACAGTTCAGGATCTCGTGCTTATTGGACACAGGAACAGAGTTAACGAGAAGTGATGGGAGGTCAGATGATTGGGGGGTGCCTGAGAGAGATTTAATGGTTTTCCAGAATCTTTTAGGGTCGTTTAGATTTTTGGAGGTCTGAGATAAGAAGTAGTTACATTTTGCAGATTTGATGGCAGTTGTGCATTTATTCCTCAGCTGCCGAAAATTCAACCAATCAGTGTCTGAGTGTGATTTTCTTGCTGCAGCCCAAAGATGATCTCTCCTGTGCAGGAGGTCAGCTAGTTCAGGAGTAAACCAGGGGCTGTCACGGCTCTTTATCCTGAACTGGTGAAAAGGAACACACAGATATAGACCTAAAGTGAGACAGATTTCCAACATATAGTTTGAGGGGCACCCGATTGCTCAGGGTCATTGTTAAAAATGTTTATGAACTACTGTATTATAGTTGATCCTGTTTGTTATTAAAATATTTCATGAGCCACTGGATGGATTTCAATGAAACTTTCAGGAACCGTTTATTGGATGCACAAGTCATCTCAATTCAAGATGGCCACCATAACTAACCAAAGTTAGTTGCACAACAACGGCTATAGCTCAGTCTGTGTTGCACATATTGAGTTAAACTGTGACCTCTTGGTAGCCAAGAGTTTCTTCCAACACACAGTTTGAGTTGGACACATTACATGATCTTGTGTCTAATGTTCTTCTAAGGTTTGATCTAAATGTCTACAATGTCACCATTTTTCATTAAAACTTTAGGTCTGGCCTGAAAGACTGTGAGTGATATGGATTTCTTCACTGAATGCTTGGCCTGTAATAAATACTGTTTGTTTCCATTCTAAGGTTTATCCGGTGCAGGAAAGACCACGGTGAGCATGGCTCTGGAGGAGTACCTTGTGTGTCACGGTATCCCCTGTTACTCACTGGATGGGGACAACATCCGTCAGGGGCTGAATAAAAACCTGGGCTTTAGTCCTGAGGATCGTGAAGAGAACATTAGACGCATTGCTGAGGTGGCCCGGCTCTTTGCTGATGCAGGCCTGGTCTGCATTGCCAGTTTTATTTCACCCTATAGCAGGGTGAGGAAAGAAAGAATAAGCAGAAACATGTGTTTCCTCCCTGAGAGGAACTTATCATGAACAATGTATATAGGATTTTTAAAATTTTTATTTTTTGACAGGATCGCCTAAATGCCCGCAAGATTCACGAGGCAGCAGGCCTACCTTTCTTTGAAGTTTTTGTGGATGCCCCACTGGACGTGTGTGAGCAGAGGGACGTGAAGGGGCTGTACAAGAGAGCTAGGGCCGGCGAGATAACAGGTGAGTTACCTTTAAGGTGAAGTGGATGAGAAACCAGAGGGCTTACGTTGTGCTTGCTGACGAGCCATGTCAACATGTTCACATTAACTGAACAACTTTATACATCTGTGCCATGTTTCTCTACACTTACTACTTAATAAAGCATCTGCACATTGTCTTCATCCATCCATCTGTCCATCCATCTGTCCATCCATCCATCTGTCCATCCATCTGTCCATCCATCTGTCTGTCCATCCAGTTCTGAAGTCAGCTCTTCTTGGAGGACTCCATGGTGTTCCCAGGCCATCTGAGAGACATAATCTCTTCAGCATGTCCTGGGTCTTCCCTGGGGGTCTCCGCCCAGTTGGACATGCCCAAAGCACCTCCATAGGGAGGCGCCCAGGGAGCATCCTTACCTGATGTCTGAACCTCCTCATCTGTCTCCTCTGGATGTGGAGGAGCAGTGGTTCTACTGAGTCTCTCCTGATAACTGAACTTCTGTCTCTGAGGGAGAGTCCAGCTACCCTGCAGAGGAAACTCGTTTCAAGTTCAAGGTTCTTTATTGTCATTCACGTCACATGTGGTACATGAGGTAGGGCTTTAACAGACTACTCGAGTAATCTACACATCGATTCCTAGGACATCTATCGAGTTGTTTAATTTCATGTCGAGTATTCGTAGTGATGTCATCACGTCGCAGTTACAGAACAGAAAATTAATCAACTTCCTGTTTGGAGAGCATTGCGAACCGGTGTTAAACCAAATTCTGTGACCACCGTACAGTATATTGTGACCGTAGGGGGCGGTGTTGCATGAACTGTTGCAGGTGCGGGGTGGTCGACTGCCCCACTGTTTTTAGTTTAGTTTTTGACGTGCCGCACGTTTCTTTAACTTTTGCATCTTAATAATAAAAACTAATAATTTTTGTTTTCCTGTGACATCTGCAGTTTGATAAATGGTAGTCCAGCATAATGTACACTCCCATTATTTTGTTGGTCTTTTTTTGTTGTTGTAAATATTAATATTTTTTTTTTGCATTTTTATTTATTTATTTATTTTTGCATCTTAAGATCCTATGACATCATCAACTACTCGAGTTCTACTCGAGCTTTATTATGTTAATGTTGAGTTAAAAATTATATACTCGTTCAACCCCTAACATGAGGTGGAACAAAATTGTGTACTCGAGGTTCCAGTTACATCCAATATTATCAAAAATATAAATTGTAAAAGAAACGGTAGTCAAGTCAAGTCAAGTCAAATTTATTTATATAGCACAGTTGGAACAGATAAACTGTTATCAAGGTGCTTAGCGTAGCAAGGTGCCGGTAATAAGATCTAAGATATAAACTAAGAAATGCGCTAAACACTTCATAGTGCAAAAACAACAGCAGCACGAACATGAGTCTGTGTGAGCAGATGAGTATGAATGCACACAGCATTCATTCATTCATTCAACCTTTATTTAGTCAGTTAAATCTCATTGAGCCTTGTGGACTAATTTACAAAAGCGACCAGCTAAAACTAAAGAATGATGAACAGCAATGATACAATTACCTTAAACAATAAACAATAGAAAAACTAGCAAAACTAGCAAAACATTATAAGGTAGGTAGATGTATAAAATCAAAGACAGGAACATGTCTGCATTGGTTTTTGCCAGGATTCCAACGGATTCTTAAAACCATTTAGAGAAGTCAGGGTCGAGATCTTCAGATCTTTTTGTAAGATATTCCATGAAACAGGAGCGGAGTAGGAGAAGATCCTTTTGTCTAGTTCAGTCCTCACTGAGGGAACACTGCGTCCACTGGCATCACCCACACACCTCTCGCTTGGTTTCAGTCCCATCTCTCTGGCCGCACCCAGTTCATCAAACTAAAATCATTCAGATCCCATTGCTCTCCTGTGACTTCAGGTGTGCCCCAAGGCTCTGTCCTGGGGCCTCTTCTTTTCATCATCTACCTTCTCCCCCTTGGCCATATCTTCCGTAAATTTAACATCCATTTCCATTGTTTTGCTGATGACACCCAGCTCTTTTTATCCACTGCACCTGACTCTTCACTGCCTCCCTCCTCCCTCACTTCCTGCTTAGCTGAAATTAAATCCTGGTTCACGTCTAACTTCCTGAAATTAAACAGTGATAAAACAGAGTTCTTACTCATTGGTACTAAATCCACCTTATCTAAAGTTAACAGTTTTTCCCTCAACATTGACAACTCCTTGGTTTCTCCCTCCCCTCACGTTAAAGGGGACCACATGTAAGTATTTAAAAATTTTATGTTATGTCTGTGTGCTATCTTGACAATATTAATTCATTTTAATACACAAAATAATTCTTAGATAATTAATTATACCCTTTTTAATTCTGCCAGTTTTAACTTTCGTTTTGAACGACCGGTTTCTGATAGAAGTTCTGAAGTCCACGCCCTTCAACGATCTGTTTACGCCCTCTGCACAGCCAGTATCTGTAATGTGTTGTTGTTTTAAAATTAGCTCGTTTTTTATTACTCATTTGACTTACTGTTAGTGTTAGCTTAAGATAACTTACCGAAACCCGTCTGAGCGCGCCGCAGTTTGCTGCTCCTTTTAGCATGAGACCACCCGAATCCGATGCTAATGTTAGCTTGTTCCTCTTCCGGTTTTCGCCAGCTCCGCTCGTTGCACGCGGAGACTTTGAGAGTTATCGCTGTTCCAGTCAAGACACACAAAGTTCACCAAGTGTCTCCCGTAAATTAATCGGTAAAGAGAAGGTCCTCGCTGTTGCGAGGCTTCTGCCAGGCTGCTGCGAGGCTGCACAGTTGAAGCTCCGCTCCATCGCGCCAGAAGAGGGGCTCGTTGACGCCGGTCCCTACGTCGGGGGTCTGCTCGTTTAATTTTTGCCGGCTGCGCGTTTGGAGCGATCGCAAATACACTAAAAATTGAACTAAAACATAAAAATAACAATTATACTTTATTTATAAAGCCATTTAAAAAACCACAGCTGCAACAAAGTGCTGTACACATGAAATTAATAACATATAAACAAAAGATGAGATGAAATCATGAAAAACAACAGTCATGTGTTTAATACAGAAATGGGTTGAGCCTAACCAGGGGTTGCTAGGTGAGGGGCTGGACTCATGTTGGGGTGGGTTGTCCTCGCGCCTGTGACGTCACAAGCGCGATTGACTTCCAGTTTATTTCAAAAACGAGCCGTTTTTATCACAGTAAAATAAATCTACTTAGAGTAAATAAACCACTGGGTGCATTTTTTTGGCCTTTGGACTGTTTTTTTATGAAGTAAATACCCAAAGTTGAGTAAAAAAACATTAAAAAGTGAATTTTGAATGTGTGGTCCCCTTTAAGAGTTTGGGTGTCATTCTCGATAGCACTCTCTCTTTTCACTCTCACATCAATAGTATCACCCGGTCTGCTTATTTCCACCTTCGAAACATCAACCGTCTCCGTCCATCCCTCTCTCTGCACTCTGCTTACATCCTGGTCCACAGTCTGGTCACTTCTCGAATCGATTACTGTAACTCTCTCCTTTTTGGTCTGCCTCACAAATTAACCCGTAAGCTTCAATTGGTTCAAAACTCAGCTGCCCGCATTGTTACCAAAACCCCCTCATTCCACCACATCACCCCAGTTTTGCAGCAACTCCACTGGCTTCCAGTCACATTCAGAATTCAATTTAAAATCCTGTTATACACTTTCAAGGCTATTCATAGCCTCGCCCCTCCTTACCTGTCTGATCTCCTGCACATTACCACCCATTCACGCTCCCTTCGTTCTTCCTCTTCCATCCACCTCAACGTGCCTCTTGTCCGCCTCCGCACCATGGGACACAGAGCCTTTTCTCACTCTGCTCCCCAACTCTGGAACGCTCTTCCCCCAGACATCCGTAACATTGACTGCCTTCTGACCTTCAAATCAAAACTCAAAACTCATCTGTTCAAGTTAGCCTTCTCACTTTAATTTTTCTTTTTTATGTAGTTATTTT
This sequence comes from Garcialebias charrua, assembly GCA_038048925.1. Classification (NCBI taxonomy): domain Eukaryota; kingdom Metazoa; phylum Chordata; class Actinopteri; order Cyprinodontiformes; family Rivulidae; genus Garcialebias; species Garcialebias charrua. The sequence continues at coordinate 60,386 of JBBPBX010001820.1, read as the reverse complement.
ATATATTTTCTTTTTTGTGTGTTTATTTTAATTGATTTTAATTTTTCTTTTTACCGGTATATAGTTATTTTATACTGTTTTTACTGTGTTTTTAATGCTGTAAAGTGTCCTTGAGTGTTTTGAAAGGCGCTACCAAATAAAATGCATTATTATTATTATTACCGTAATCATGTCCTGAGAGCGCACGCTGTAGCTGCACTCACACAGAGACATGTAGGAGGAGATGTATGAAGGCAGCAGACCAAGAAGTGATTTAAAGATGAAAATGTACCAGTGACATGCAGCATGAAATAAATCAGCAGCATGGATAATCAGCAGCACACATCAACTGTCAAAGTGGCATTACAGTAAAAAAAAAAAAAAATTCAACCTCCTGTATCCACAATCTCATTCTTTCAGTCTCTACCAGAGTTCATGACCAGAGGTGAGGGGAGGAACGTAGACCGACCAGTAAACGGAGAGTTTTGTCTTACAGCTCAGCTCGCTCTTCACCACTATGGACCGGGACAGAGTCCACAATACTGCAGATGCTGCACCAGTCCATCTGTCAATCTCACGCTCCATTCTTCCCTCACTCATGAACAAAACCTGTAGACTCATTCAACCTTTATTTCTACAGGTTAGTCCCATTGAGCCTCGGGGACTCAACAAAGAGTGATGACAACATCTAAAAAAGTTAAGTCTGGTCTGAGTGACGACAACAGTAGACAATCGTAAAAAAACATATAAATTGAGAAGAACAAATGAAAGAAAATGGTATTTAAAAAAATCAGCTAGGTTGTAAGGTGATGTAAAATACTAAAAGCAGGAACATTTCTGCGTTGGTTTTTATCAGGAACTTAACCGTTTGAAGTCATTTAGAGAGGTCAAAGTTGAGAGTTCAGATCTTTTTACAAGATGTTCCAGGAAACGGGAGCAGAATAGGAGAAGGTCCTTTTGTCTACAAACTTGTTTCTTGCCTACCCTTTTGGAGATACTTGAACTGCTCCACTCGAGGCAGAACTTCACCCTCGACCTGAAGAGAACAATCCACCCTTTTCCGACTGAGGACCATGTTCTCAAATTTTGAGGTGCTGGTTCTCATCCCAGCTGCTTCACACATCTGTGCCACCGAACCAGACTCCCTCCACCCCCTGACTGCTCATCTGTAGAGACTAATAGTTCTTTATCACATCCAGACACTGATGGGACACACATCTGAGTCAGTGAGGGGTTCAGTGTCTTGCCCAGGGACACTTACCGGTAAGCATGGGACTGCTGGTGGAATCAAACCCACAACTCTCCCATTGGAGGACGACTGCTGTAACCATTCAGCCACAGCTGATACCTGTTTTCTAATGGGTGCTGATTTTCTGCCTGCAGCTGTTTAGTGTGTTTGTATGAAGACTGTTCTGACAGCTGGACATGGATCATTGTGTTTTATCAGGTTTCACTGGCATCGACTCGGAGTACGAGAAGCCGGAGGCTCCAGAGCTCGTCCTGAAGACAGACTCCTGCAACGTCAACGAGTGCATACAGCAGCTTGTTGACCTGCTTCAGGAACGTGTAAGAGACACTAAAATAACAAGTGGCCTTCTATTCCTCCATATCCACCCTAACTTGATGTGCACTGATGAAGTTTGAGCAGAGTTTCTGAGGGCTGTAATGTCCAACATGTGCACTGTGGGGCAGCAGCGCATCATAACTGCACTGTTCTTATTTAGGCTTTTCTCACATTACAACACTCATTAGTAAGTTGTTCATTCTCAATGTAACATTCATCAGGCAGAAGAATATGCAGCGTATCTTTGATACTGATTCATTTAAGATTTTTCTGTTTTAACTGTGCAGGATATAGTTCCTGTTGATGCTTCGTATGAGGTGAAGGAGCTGTACGTTCAGGAGAATAAACTGGACCTGGCCAAGGCTGATGCAGAAAGTCTTCCTGCTGTTCACATTGGAAAAGTAATTAGGATCTTTTATTTTTATAAAAAAATAATTATCTCTGTCTCTACAACTCAGTTGTAGTTGTATTTATATAAGTAACAGGTACAAAACTCTACCCTCCTAGAATTATCTGTCCAGAGGACCTGACTTAAAGGTTCAGTCTGCAGTTTCTGTAGAACATCAGCACTTAGAAAAAATTTCAACAAGCAAAGCATTCTGATCCCTCCCCCTCAGAGCCATATATGGCTCTGCCCCCTTGTGGTCTGTTAAAATTCAAATTCAAGCTCTGTTTTTATTGGCTGATTCAAATTCAAGCTCGGTTTTTATTGGCTGGTTACAAACTTTGTTTTTATTGGCTGGAAAATGGCGGGTCACTTTTTCTTTTTAGAAATGCTTATTTACCACCTGGAGAAGCAAGGGGACAATATTTTTTTTTAGTTTTTTTCAGAGATTACCTCTCTAACATCAATCTAGTGACAGAGTGAAGAAATATGTTAAAAATATATTGTTAGAAAAGTTACATATAGCAGCTTTAAAGGGATTGTGACATGATTTTTTTTACTATTCATAAAATTGCTCAAAATATATATATTTTATCATTTAAATATGTTTGTTTTTGCAAACAAAATGATAAATCACTTTAATTTTGCTTTAAAAGTGATTTTGAACTTCAAGCCGTGTTTAATCATGGGAAATCCGATTACACTCGAACGCACCATATGTGATGTCACACTGGGCAGAGGGCTGTGGTGTCTTTAATAGCGGACAATTTAAAACTGGACGAATTTATCAATCTATGTGAAGATTTGAGCTATTTGTCTTCATTTTGGGAAGCAGAAAATAGTTTGGGTGATGGAACAAGAAACAACAGGATCTAATTTAGGTCTGATGCTGTATCAGACTTCCTTCATGTCGAGCTGCTCATACCTGCGCACTGTGACAAGCCCAGAGCTCTGCCCGGTGTGACATCACAGATGGTGCGTTCGTGTGTAATGGGATTTCCCATGATTAAACACGGCTTGAAGTTCAAAATCACTTTTAAAGCAAAATTAAAGTGATTTATCATTTTGTTTGCAAAAACAAACATATTTAAATGATAAAATATATATATTTTGAGCAATTTTATGAATAGTAAAAAAATCATGTCACAATCCCTTTAACATTGTTACATTTCTACCTCGAATATGGAGCAGCATCAGGATATCTACACTTTCTGTTGTTGTATGGTGTATAACCTGTTTATGGTTGTATAACCTGTTTATGGTTGTATAATCTGTAAGTGGACATGCTCTATCATCTTTCTGTTGTTGTGTGGTGTATAACCTGTATACAGTATGGTTGTATAATCTGTAAGTGGACATGCTCTATCATCTTTCTGTTGTTGTGTGGTGTATAACCTGTATATGGTTATATAATCTGTAGGTGGACAAGCTATATCCTCTTTATGTTGTTGTGTGGTGTATAACCTGTATATGGTTGTATAATCTGTAGGTGGACAAGCTATATCATCTTTATGTTGTTGTGTGGTGTATAACCTGTTATGGTTGTATAATCTGTAGGTGGACATGCTCTATCATCTTTCTGTTGTTGTGTGGTGTATAACCTGTTAATGGTTGTATAATCTGTAGGTGGACATGCTCTATCATCTTTCTGTTGTTGTGTGGTGTATAACCTGTTATATGGTTGTATAATCTGTAGGTGGACATGCTCTATCATCTTTCTGTTGTTGTGTGGTGTATAACCTGTATATGGTTATATAATCTGTAGGTGGACAAGCTATATCCTCTTTATATTGTTGTGTGGTGTATAACCTGTATATGGTTGTATAATCTGTAGGTGGACAAGCTATATCCTCTTTCTCTTGTATGGTGTATAACATGTTTATGGTTGTATAATCTGTAGGTGGACATGCTCTATCCGCTTTCTGTTGTTGTGTGGTGTATAACCTGTTAATGGTTGTATAATCTGTAGGTGGACATGCTCTATCCTCTTTATGTTGTTGTGTGGCGTATAACCTGATTATGGTTGTATAATCTATAGGTGGACATGCTCTATCATCTTTCTGTTGTGTGGTGTATAACCTGTATATGGTTGTATAATCTGTAGGTGGACATGCTCTATCATCTTTCTGTTGTTGTGTGGTGTATAACCTGTATATGGTTGTATAATCTGTAGGTGGACATGCTCTATCCTCTTTCTGTTGTGTGATGTATAACCTGTATATGGTTGTATAATCTGTAGGTGGACATGCTCTATCCTCTTTCTGTTGTTGTGTGATGTATAACCTGTATATGGTTGTATAATCTGTAGGTGGACATGCTCTATCCTCTTTCTGTTGTTGTGTGATGTATAACCTGTATATGGTTGTATAATCTGTAGGTGGACATGCTCTATCCTCTTTCTGTTGTTGTGTGATGTATAACCTGTATATGGTTGTATAATCTGTAGGTGGACATGCTCTATCCTCTTTCTGTTGTTGTGTGATGTATAACCTGTATATGGTTGTATAATCTGTAGGTGGACATGCTCTATCCTCTTTCTGTTGTTGTGTGATGTATAACCTGTATATGGTTGTATAATCTATAGGTGGACATGCTCTATCATCTTTCTGTTGTTGTGTGGTGTATAACCTGTTTATGGTTGTATAATCTGTAGGTGGACATGCTCCATCATATTTCTGTTGTGTGGTGTATAACCTGTATATGGTTGTATAATCTGTAGGTGGACATGCTCTATCATCTTTCTGTTGTTGTGTGGTGTATAACCTGTTAATGGTTGTATAATCTGTAGGTGGACATGCTCTATCATCTTTCTGTTGTTGTGTGGTGTATAACCTGTTAATGGTTGTATAATCTGTAGGTGGACATGCTCTATCATCTTTCTGTTGTTGTGTGGTGTATAACCTGTATATGGTTGTATAATCTGTAGGTGGACATGCTCTATCATCTTTCTGTTGTTGTGTGATGTATAACCTGTATATGGTTGTATAATCTGTAGGTGGACATGCTCTATCATCTTTCTGTTGTTGTGTGATGTATAACCTGTATATGGTTGTATAATCTGTAGGTGGACATGCTCTATCATCTTTCTGTTGTTGTGTGGTGTATAACCTGTTTATGGTTGTATAATCTGTAGGTGGACATGCTCCATCATATTTCTGTTGTGTGGATGTATAACCTGTATATGGTTGTATAATCTATAGGTGGACATGCTCTATCATCTTTCTGTTGTTGTGTGGTGTATAACCTGTTTATGGTTGTATAATCTGTAGGTGGACATGCTCTATCATCTTTCTGTTGTTGTGTGGTGTATAACCTGTTTATGGTTGTATAATCTGTAGGTGGACATGCTCTATCATCTTTCTGTTGTTGTGTGGTGTATAACCTGTTAATGGTTGTATAATCTGTAGGTGGACATGCTCTATCATCTTTCTGTTGTTGTGTGATGTATAACCTGTTAATGGTTGTATAATCTGTAGGTGGACATGCTCCATCATATTTCTGTTGTGTGGTGTATAACCTGTTAATGGTTGTATAATCTGTAGGTGGACATGCTCTATCATCTTTCTGTTGTTGTGTGGTGTATAACCTGTTAATGGTTGTATAATCTGTAGGTGGACATGCTCCATCATATTTCTGTTGTGTGGTGTATAACCTGTTAATGGTTGTATAATCTGTAGGTGGACATGCTCTATCATCTTTCTGTTGTTGTGTGGTGTATAACCTGTTAATGGTTGTATAATCTGTAGGTGGACATGCTCTATCATCTTTCTGTTGTTGTGTGGTGTATAACCTGTATATGGTTGTATAATCTGTAGGTGGACATGCTCTATCATCTTTCTGTTGTTGTGTGATGTATAACCTGTATATGGTTGTATAATCTGTAGGTGGACATGCTCTATCCTCTTTCTGTTGTTGTGTGATGTATAACCTGTATATGGTTGTATAATCTGTAGGTGGACATGCTCTATCCTCTTTCTGTTGTTGTGTGATGTATAACCTGTATATGGTTGTATAATCTATAGGTGGACATGCTCTATCATCTTTCTGTTGTTGTGTGGTGTATAACCTGTTTATGGTTGTATAATCTGTAGGTGGACATGCTCCATCATATTTCTGTTGTGTGGTGTATAACCTGTTATATGGTTGTATAATCTGTAGGTGGACATGCTCTATCATCTTTCTGTTGTTGTGTGGTGTATAACCTGTTAATGGTTGTATAATCTGTAGGTGGACATGCTCCATCATATTTCTGTTGTGTGGTGTATAACCTGTTTATGGTTGTATAATCTGTAGGTGGACATGCTCTATCATCTTTCTGTTGTTGTGTGGTGTATAACCTGTTAATGGTTGTATAATCTGTAGGTGGACATGCTCTATCATCTTTCTGTTGTTGTGTGGTGTATAACCTGTATATGGTTGTATAATCTGTAGGTGGACATGCTCTATCATCTTTCTGTTGTTGTGTGGTGTATAACCTGTTTATGGTTGTATAATCTGTAGGTGGACATGCTCTATCATCTTTCTGTTGTTGTGTGGTGTATAACCTGTTAATGGTTGTATAATCTGTAGGTGGACATGCTCTATCATCTTTCTGTTGTTGTGTGGTGTATAACCTGTTAATGGTTGTATAATCTGTAGGTGGACATGCTCCTTCATATTTCTGTTGTGTGGTGTATAACCTGTTAATGGTTGTATAATCTGTAGGTGGACATGCTCTATCATCTTTCTGTTGTTGTGTGGTGTATAACCTGTTTATGGTTGTATAATCTGTAGGTGGACATGCTCTATCATCTTTCTGTTGTTGTGTGGTGTATAACCTGTATATGGTTGTATAATCTGTAGGTGGACATGCTCTATCATCTTTCTGTTGTTGTGTGCTGTATAACCTGTATATGGTTGTATAATCTATAGGTGGACATGCTCTATCATCTTTCTGTTGTTGTGTGGTGTATAACCTGTTTATGGTTGTATAATCTGTAGGTGGACATGCTCTATCATCTTTCTGTTGTTGTGTGGTGTATAACCTGTTAATGGTTGTATAATCTGTAGGTGGACATGCTCTATCATCTTTCTGTTGTTGTGTGGTGTATAACCTGTTAATGGTTGTATAATCTGTAGGTGGACATGCTCCATCATATTTCTGTTGTGTGGTGTATAACCTGTTTATGGTTGTATAATCTGTAGGTGGACATGCTCTATCATCTTTCTGTTGTTGTGTGGTGTATAACCTGTTAATGGTTGTATAATGGAACTGAGAAACAGCTTCTACCCTGAGGCTGTCAGACTCATGAATAAATAAATAATAAGAATAAACACTGCAAAATGTCACATCATACTGATACTGTACTGATCTGTTTCTTGTTGCTGCGTTCATCTGTGACCATCTGTTTCTTGTTGCTGCGTTCATCTGTGACCATCTGCTCATGTTCGTGCTGCTGTTTATAATGATGTTTTTCTACTACATTAGGGCTTAGTGTATTACTAGCTGATGTGATGTCTCTCTTAGTTAATCCTAGATGTTATTATTGTATTTCTCTTGCATTTGTTGTTGGATGTAACTGGGACCCTGTGTACATAATCTCGTTTTCAACACATGTACTACATGCGGTGCAAATGACAATAAATTCTCTCTGACTCTGACTCTGACTCTGATAATCTGTAGGTGGACATGCTCCTTCATATTTCTGTTGTGTGGTGTATAACCTGTTAATGGTTGTATAATCTGTAGGTGGACATGCTCTATCATCTTTCTGTTGTTGTGTGGTGTATAACCTGTTAATGGTTGTATAATCTGTAGGTGGACATGCTCTATCATCTTTCTGTTGTTGTGTGATGTATAACCTGTTAATGGTTGTATAATCTGTAGGTGGACATGCTCTATCATCTTTCTGTTGTTGTGTGGTGTATAACCTGTTAATGGTTGTATAATCTGTAGGTGGACATGCTCTATCATCTTTCTGTTGTTGTGTGGTGTATAACCTGTTAATGGTTGTATAATCTGTAGGTGGACATGCTCCATCATATTTCTGTTGTGTGGTGTATAACCTGTTAATGGTTGTATAATCTGTAGGTGGACATGCTCCATCATATTTCTGTTGTGTGGTGTATAACCTGTTTATGGTTGTATAATCTGTAGGTGGACATGCTCTATCATCTTTCTGTTGTTGTGTGGTGTATAACCTGTTAATGGTTGTATAATCTGTAGGTGGACATGCTCCATCATATTTCTGTTGTGTGGTGTATAACCTGTTTATGGTTGTATAATCTGTAGGTGGACATGCTCTATCATCTTTCTGTTGTTGTGTGGTGTATAACCTGTTAATGGTTGTATAATCTGTAGGTGGACATGCTCTATCATCTTTCTGTTGTTGTGTGGTGTATAACCTGTTTATGGTTGTATAATCTGTAGGTGGACATGCTCTATCCTCTTTCTGTTGTGTGTTGTATAACCTGTTATGGTTGTATAATCTGTAGGTGGACATGCTCTATCCTCTTTCTGTTGTGTGGTGTATAACCTGTTTATGGTTGTATAATCTGTAGGTGGACATGCTCTATCCTCTTTCTGTTGTTGTGTGGTGTATAACCTGTTTATGGTTGTATAATCTGTAGGTGGACATGCTCTATCATCTTTCTGTTGTTGTGTGGTGTATAACCTGTTTATGGTTGTATAATCTGTAGGTGGACATGCTCCATCATATTTCTGTTGTGTGGTGTATAACCTGTATATGGTTGTATAATCTGTAGGTGGACATGCTCTATCATCTTTCTGTTGTTGTGTGGTGTATAACCTGTTAATGGTTGTATAATCTGTAGGTGGACATGCTCCATCATATTTCTGTTGTGTGGTGTATAACCTGTATATGGTTGTATAATCTGTAGGTGGACATGCTCTATCATCTTTCTGTTGTTGTGTGGTGTATAACCTGTTAATGGTTGTATAATCTGTAGGTGGACATGCTCTATCATCTTTCTGTTGTTGTGTGGTGTATAACCTGTTTATGGTTGTATAATCTGTAGGTGGACATGCTCTATCATCTTTCTGTTGTTGTGTGGTGTATAACCTGTTATGGTTGTATAATCTGTAGGTGGACATGCTCTATCATCTTTCTGTTGTTGTGTGGTGTATAACCTGTTAATGGTTGTATAATCTGTAGGTGGACATGCTCTATCATCTTTCTGTTGTTGTGTGGTGTATAACCTGTTAATGGTTGTATAATCTGTAGGTGGACATGCTCCTTCATATTTCTGTTGTGTGGTGTATAACCTGTTAATGGTTGTATAATCTGTAGGTGGACATGCTCTATCATCTTTCTGTTGTTGTGTGGTGTATAACCTGTTAATGGTTGTATAATCTGTAGGTGGACATGCTCTATCATCTTTCTGTTGTTGTGTGGTGTATAACCTGTATATGGTTGTATAATCTGTAGGTGGACATGCTCTATCATCTTTCTGTTGTTGTGTGGTGTATAACCTGTATGGTTGTATAATCTGTAGGTGGACATGCTCTATCATCTTTCTGTTGTTGTGTGGTGTATAACCTGTTAATGGTTGTATAATCTGTAGGTGGACATGCTCTATCATCTTTCTGTTGTTGTGTGGTGTATAACCTGTTAATGGTTGTATAATCTGTAGGTGGACATGCTCTATCATCTTTCTGTTGTTGTGTGATGTATAACCTGTTAATGGTTGTATAATCTGTAGGTGGACATGCTCCATCATATTTCTGTTGTGTGGTGTATAACCTGTTTATGGTTGTATAATCTGTAGGTGGACATGCTCTATCATCTTTCTGTTGTTGTGTGGTGTATAACCTGTTAATGGTTGTATAATGGAACTGAGAAACAGCTTCTACCCTGAGGCTGTCAGACTCATGAATAAATAAATAATAAGAATAAACACTGCAAAATGTCACATCATACTGATACTGTACTGATCTGTTTCTTGTTGCTGCGTTCATCTGTGACCATCTGCTCATGTTCGTGCTGCTGTTTATAATGATGTTTTTCTACTACATTAGGGCTTAGTGTATTACTAGCTGATGTGATGTCTCTCTTAGTTAATCCTAGATGTTATTATTGTATTTCTCTTGCATTTGTTGTTGGATGTAACTGGGACCCTGTGTACATAATCTCGTTTTCAACACATGTACTACATGCGGTGCAAATGACAATAAATTCTCTCTGACTCTGACTCTGACTCTGATAATCTGTAGGTGGACATGCTCCTTCATATTTCTGTTGTGTGGTGTATAACCTGTTAATGGTTGTATAATCTGTAGGTGGACATGCTCTATCATCTTTCTGTTGTTGTGTGGTGTATAACCTGTTAATGGTTGTATAATCTGTAGGTGGACATGCTCTATCATCTTTCTGTTGTTGTGTGATGTATAACCTGTTAATGGTTGTATAATCTGTAGGTGGACATGCTCTATCATCTTTCTGTTGTTGTGTGGTGTATAACCTGTTAATGGTTGTATAATCTGTAGGTGGACATGCTCTATCATCTTTCTGTTGTTGTGTGGTGTATAACCTGTATATGGTTGTATAATCTGTAGGTGGACATGCTCCATCATATTTCTGTTGTGTGGTGTATAACCTGTATATGGTTGTATAATCTGTAGGTGGACATGCTCCATCATATTTCTGTTGTGTGGTGTATGGTTGTATAATCTGTAGGTGGACATGCTCCATCATATTTCTGTTGTGTGGTGTATGGTTGTATAATCTGTAGGTGGACATGCTCCATCATATTTCTGTTGTGTGGTGTATAACCTGTTAATGGTTGTATAATCTGTAGGTGGACATGCTCCATCATATTTCTGTTGTGTGATGTATAACCTGTTTATGGTTGTATAATCTGTAGGTGGACATGCTCTATCATCTTTCTGTTGTTGTGTGGTGTATAACCTGTTTATGGTTGTATAATCTGTAGGTGGACATGCTCTATCATCTTTCTGTTGTTGTGTGGTGTATAACCTGTATATGGTTGTATAATCTGTAGGTGGACATGCTCCATCATATTTCTGTTGTGTGGTGTATAACCTGTTTATGGTTGTATAATCTGTAGGTGGACATGCTCTATCATATTTCTGTTGTGTGGTGTATAACCTGTTTATGGTTGTATAATCTGTAGGTGGACATGCTCCATCATATTTCTGTTGTGTGGTGTATAACCTGTTTATGGTTGTATAATCTGTAGGTGGACATGCTCTATCATCTTTCTGTTGTTGTGTGGTGTATAACCTGTATATGGTTGTATAATCTGTAGGTGGACATGCAGTGGGTCCAGGTGCTGGCTGAAGGCTGGGCCACCCCCTTGAATGGCTTTATGAGAGAGAGGGAGTATCTGCAGTGTCTTCATTTTGACTGTCTTCTGGATGGTAAGATATTTCCTTTCAGTTCATTTATTTATTTATTATTTTAATTAAACACTTTTCAGTCAAAGAAAAGGCACTAAGTGGAGTCAAGGGCTTAAAATCTCTCACGACTGCTTTTGAATTCATTGTTCTTTTTTTCCAAGTGTTTCATAACTTTCTGATTATCTAACAAATGATTGCTATTAGATTTAAATTCTTCCAAAGCTTTTGTTCTGATGTACGTGTCTTTATACTTTTTCATGCTACCATCTCTTGTTTTTTGTATGTTTCAATAAACATTTGCACAGTTATGAAAACTATTTTACAGTGAGCCTCAGGCAGAGGGACATTTTGCTGTTTAGATTTTTTGGATCTCCATGTGACAGAACACTGGACATCGTCCACATTGACAAAGTTTCTTGTTCATGTAAAGTGTTGCGACGTGGCGTGGCAGCCTAAACAAGTTCATCAAAACTTCTAAATTGTGAGATTTATTTATTAATTTAGCTCTTGGTCTTGAACCACGTTTGATCTCTGTTCGTCTCTTTAGCCATCTAAAAAAAAGCAAATAATAAAATTTGAAACGGTTTTGAACCATCAAAAGGCCAGCTTTGTTTGACCAATAACCCCAAATCCTCCTATTATTCCAAGGAAATTGCAAATGCTATTTCTCAATCTGCTTTCTGTGTTGTAGTGCCAAACATTTTGGAAACCACCGCTGAATCAAAAAAAAAGTCAACACTGACGACTGGTGTTAATATTCAACAATCTAACAAGTTCAAAGTGAACGAGTCAGAAAGCAACATTCATTTAGATATGAAATCACACGTTGGTTCTCAAGAGGGAGAAGATCTGTCCACCTACACTCCAGCTGAATTTTCTTTCAAAGGCTTGAACTAACACACCTGTACCTGAAACATGTCTGCTTTCACTGAACAGGAACTCTGCTGGTTCAGTCAGAGACTCTCTTTCAGCTGGTGTTTTTAACATGTGTGCTCTCATTCAGCTGGTGTTTTTAACATGTGTGCTCTCATTCAGCTGGTGTTTTTAACATGTGTGCTCTCATTCAGCTGGGGTTTTTAACATGTGTGCTCTCATTCAGCTGGTGTTTTTAACATGTGTGTAGACGATGAGCAGCTGTGAGCTCTTCTCTGTGACGGAAACAACCAGGAGGGCTTCAGCTACAGTCAGCATCCTCTCTGCCGCCACATAATCACGTTCATTTGATCTGAAAATTGGGCTGAACTTCACATTTTCATCAGCCTGGATGGAAAAATTAATAAACTAAAAGAATGTTAATAGGAAGCAGATCAAATCAGGACATGAGAAGGAGTTTAAAAAAAGTATCTAATTGGATGTTTGATGACTCGCATTGTTATGCAGTTTTAGCTTTAAGGCACTTTAAGTGATCTTGAACACATCTGTTCAGCCTTTTTGTTGCACATTGCTCTTTTGGAGTATTTGAACCTTTTATACAATCTCTGACCTGAGCCAGCAGTATTTTGTAAAGAAAAATAACTGAATGCTTTGTACCAAATTCAAAAAGTAACTTTGCCATATTACACATGTCAAATTATCATTTGCTACAAAGTCAAATGTATTTTTAGATCTGATTACGTTACTCATAATCAGATCAGAACTGAGAAAGTTACAGTATATGTCATTCCCTCTTTCGGAGGGAATGACAAAAAAATTATTTATTTTATGTAATAGAAAAAATAATTAAAATGTTTTATGATTTCCTTGTAGGTTCAGTTTTTCTCATGAAAAGTAACAATTAGAATGAAAAGTTTTCAAATATGTTTTCTTTGAACGTATTTACAATAAAAATATTTTCAAAACTAAAATACTTGTTTTACACTTCTGCTTTTATTACTTAGTCACATTATATTTACCCTTTTACTGCTAGTAAACATTACAATAATAATTTAAAATGCTGGATACGTTTAATGACAGTCCATTTCACTTAGCACCTGAGGATTTATAGTTGACGGTAAATTGAATTAGAGAAGCTGCATTTCCTGCACATATGCTGAAGAACTTGTTGAAAAACAGCTGAAATTAGCTAAAAACATGCTGAAATGTAGCTGAAATGAAAGATGAAGCCTAAATTAGTAGAAGAAAGCCGAAAGAACACATATTTGCTGAATTGGGTTTAAATAATCAGAACTTAGGAAATTAGTTAAAAAATAGCTGAAATGAGCACAAAAAAAACAATTAAAAAGTAGCTAAAACAGCAGAATGAAGCTTAAATTACCAGAAGGAAGTGGAGAGAGCACATTTTTACTGAATTAGGCTGTAAGTGCAAAATACAAAGTCAGTGAAATTAACTGAAACAGCTAAGTTTAGCAGAAAAGCAGCTAAATAGTAGCTGAAAAGCAAGAAACGCTGAAACTTGCATGAATAAGCTGAAAGGAGCAGAAAAAGTTAGAAGAAGCACAAAAATGGTGAGTGGTGGCGCAGAGGTTAAAAAAGATGGGCCTGTGATTGGAAAGTTGCAAGTTCAACTCCCCGGACTGACATCAAGATGTGGGTGGGAATGGTCAAGCACCCACACCTGCCTCCACCCTCATTTGCCCCACTCTGGGCCCTTGAGCAAGGCACCATCTGCTACCAGAAAAACAGGTCTCTCTTGAAAATGAGTCCTCGTGATTCAGTGAGACTACCTGAATAAATAAAAGGTCAATTTAAAAAATGGTTTAGTTAGTGGAAAGAATCTGAAAGGAGCACAAAACAGCTGAAAAAACAGCTGAAAGTAGCTGAAAACCGTTTAAATTAGCAGCAGGAAGCTGAAAGAAACTGAAGCAGAACAAAAAGTGAAAGGAGCAGTAACAGGTTGTGAACACATCTAATGACTTAAAGGATGGAAAATGAGCTCAGTTCATTTTCTATGAGCTAAATGTTTCAAACAGCTAAAGTTGCACCAACACCAGAAGTCGTAGCCTGAAACAGCTGAACACTGGAGGGAAGGCTCCATGAGCGTCCAGACTGTTGCTGCTGCAGCTCCTGGATGATGGTCGTTCATGTTGCTGACGCCACGTCGTGTCCCTGCAGGTGGAGTGATTAACCTGTCGGTGCCCGTGGTGCTGCCGGTGTCCACCGCAGATAAGGAGCAGCTAGACGGCGTCACAGCCATGGCGCTGGTGTACGAGGGCCGCCGAGTGGCCATCCTGCGTAACCCCGAGTTTTATGAGCACAGAAAAGAAGAGCGCTGCGCTCGGCAGTGGGGCACCACCTGCAAAGACCACCCCTACATCAAGGTTAGTGCCTGAGAGTCCACAACTGCCTTCATCACCTGGCGCCGCACACCTCACACATCTGAACCACATCACCTGGAAAATGTTTTTCATCACACACACACCTCAGCTGCTGACAGCTCTCAGCCAGAACAACCGGACTGGGTCCGTGTGGACGTCAGGAATATGAAGGATATTCACAAGTGAAATCACATGTCAGCGACATGAGAGACGTTGATGTTCTTGTGAAGGCCAATTTCAAAGATCTTCTTAGAATGATCTCAGAAATGTTTCTATTCTTCCAAAAGTTTGAGTTGTCAGTGATTTTCTAGAAGCCATATAGATTTCAGTCACATCGTGTTGAATCGTTGCAGAGGGTCCAGACATCATACTCGAGTATCCACCCTGAGCAGCTGCAGCGCAGCTCCACAGACGAGGAGCGTTTACCTACGGGACAAACTGAGGGCGCCGATTGGTCATTTGCTGACACGCCTACTGAATTGATTGACAGGTCAAAAATAAATAAATAAAACAAGAGCTGGCAGCTGCAGTGTTGTTCTGTTTATATGTTAATAAAAAGTTATATGCGTACGGACATACGCGGGAGTATACTGGGGGCTTTCCTGTTTCATGGCCTTACAATGAAACCTGACTTCATTTAAACATAGATTCTTTTGAAAGTTGACTTTTTACGTGACTGCAGCACCTACTGCACATACAACCATTATTATTAGAGAGCTTGTAGACGTTGACCACATGTCATTCTATATGCAGCTCTTTTTAGCATTAGCTTCTAAAATCCAGAATAAAATGGACAGTTGATAGACGGGTTCAGTTTTTGTGACGAGTGATAATTTACCCTTTTATCTATCTTTAATGGTCTTGCACACTTTTGTTTGCCAGCCTAAATAAATGCACAGCTTCGGCCAAGAGTGATCCTACAAGCGAGCGTGCTTCAGCAGAGTACGTCCAGTTAACTAGAATTGTTTTGTTTCTTTGTGTGCACTAGTCTGAGCTGTCAGTGTAGATGTCATGCTCTGTGGTCATGATGTTTTACTGACTATACGTTGTATATTAGTGCATGTGTAGGTCAAAGCTGCACAGGTGATGTCACAGACACAACACAACACAAGGCTGTAACACTTTCCGTTACTGCAGTGAAATACTGTGTACATTTACTGTCGAATAAAAAAAATTCAGCTATACCGGTACTTTACTTTTCTGGTATTTTACCACGACATGTAACAAAACAGATGTAAGACCAGAAATTCTTGTTTACTTGTAAAATAAATACCGGTAAATAAAAGAGCATGTTGGACCCAACAGAGTTCAGTCAGGTCATCTGGACTGTTTCTTTTTTTGCTGAGACGTTTCATCCTTCATCCAAAGGACTTCATCAGTCCGAGGAGCCACAAACAAACTGAGTTCCATAAGCAGCACACTCCCATAGCGGGGACAAAACAACCAGTTTGCTGGTGATAAGATGGTTTCTGGAGCATGCCCTCTCTCTTGTCAACTCCCCGATGTAAGACTGATCACCCTCCTGACACTGAACAACATACCCGGACGAGCCCCCAATAATATGTTACGACCCGTAGGATCAAAACATATTTAGTGGACGCATATTTAGTGGGGCGGCCATGGCGTAGTGGTAATGGCAGTCGTCCACCGATCGGAAGGTTGGAGGATCGAATCCTGAGTTCCCACACCATGTGTTGTTGTGTCCCTGGGCAAGACACTTAACCCCGAGTTGCTCCCGGTAGGACTGGCTGGCGCCTTGCATGGCAGACTACCACTACCGGTGTACGAATGTGTGTATGAATGGGTGGATGGCTGGTGCTGTAAAGCGCTTTGGGGCCCCTCATAAAGGGCTGGAAGGCGCTATATAAGTAAGCTCCATTTACCATTTACCAAACACAATACATGTAGTCCCCGACTTACGAGCGAGTTCCGTCCCTAGGGGGCGCTCATATGTCAAAAATTCGTAAGTAGGATAACAAAAAAAAAAATTATTTTATTTTTTAGAAATGAATACATGTGCAGTACTGTACAGTCACCAAGCACTTAGCCTATCCTAACACAGTTTTTAAAGATGAAGGAGTCGGTTGAATTGTCTCCCTTTATGGGAATGGAGCCTGCATGGAGGAGGGAGACAATTCCACTCACTCCTTCATCTTTAAAAACTGTGTTAGGATAGGCTAAGTGCTCGGTGACTGTACAGTACTGTACATTTATCTATTTATTAAAAATATACAGTACAGTACCATACCATACCATTTTATTTATAAAGCACTTTAAACAGGAACAAGTCCACACCAAAGTGCTGGACAAACAAACACGCAACAGGCAACACAGACAATGAAGTACAACACGAAAAACATAAAAACATTGCAGATCATAAATCAAACGATCCAATACAAATCAGCTGGCATTGAAAGCGATGGAGTAGTAGTGAGTTTTTAACCGGGATTTGAAAACTGAGAGGGAGGGGGCCTGTTTGATGAGCAGCGGTAACTCGTTCCAGAGTCTTGGGCCTGCTACAGAGAACGCCCTGTCACCTCTGCGCTTAAGGCGAGTTTCTGGAACTATTAAGAGTACCTGATCCTCTGACCTCAAAGCACGTGGAGGGACATATGGGTGTATCAGATCCGAGAGATAGGCGGGGGCGAGACTGTTCAGCGATTTGTAGACATACATGAGAATTTTGAATTGGATTCGAAGATGAACCGGTAGCCAGTGAAGGGAGGCCAAGACTGGTGTAATGTGCTCTCTTTTGCGTGTGCTGGTTAAAAATCGGGCAGCTGCGTTCTGAACCAGTTGTAATCGTGCAATGGTGGCTTGACTGACGCCAAACAGAAGTGAATTGCAGTAATCAAGCCTAGATGTAATGAATGCGTGAATCACTGTCTCCAGGTGCTTTTTGGATAATATGGGCTTCAGCTTAGACAGACGCCTCAGCTGGAAAAAACAGGATTTGACGATCATGTTTACATGACTGTTGAGTTTCATGGAAGGATCCATTATCACTCCCAGATTTGTGACTTTTTGTTTTTCGGATAGGGGTAGAGCAGACAGGTCAATGCAGTGGTTTGAGGTTGTGTCATTGGGAAGTATGTATATTTATTTTTTTTATTTATAAATGGATAAATGTACAGTACTGTACAATCACCAAGCACTTAGCCTATTCTAACACAGTTAAGGAGTCAGTTGAATTGTCTCCCTCCTCCCCAGAAGGCTCCAGTCACATAAAGGGAGCTAGCTCCCTTTATGTGAAAGGGAGACAACTCAACTCACTACTTCATCTTTAAAAACTGTGTTAGGATAGGCTAAGTGCTTGGTGACTGTACAGTACTGTACATGTATTCATTTATAAAAAATTAAAAAAATTAAAAATAAATTTAATTTTTAATTTTAAATGAGATGCATATTCGTAAGTCTGGGACCTCGTAAGTAAGAGCGCTCGTAAGTCGGGGACTACCTGTATTACTCTGTTTGTGCCGGGGGACTGGATCTTTGGGATGAACCAGTCTTAATGTATTTTGGGTTTAAAAGCCACTGGGACGTTGTGTTTAGAAAATAAACGTCTCAATGTCTCTGAAACTCCTGCAACATCTGGAATGACCACTGGTCTGGGTCTGGGTTCCTTCTTTTCACCTGATGGCTGCTGGAGTCCTGTTTGGGTTTCTTCTTTCAGGAAGGCCCAGTTAGGATATCCACATTTCTCTAGAGCCTGTTTTGTGTGTGATTTCTCTTCTGTCTGGCTCCTGAGTTAGTGGGGACGCTGTCTGCTCTGTGGTACAGAGTCCTGATGACTCCTAACTTGTGCTCCAGAGGGTGATGGGAGTCAAACTGTAAATACTGGTCTGTGTGTGTGGGTTTGTGGTACACCTCAGTTTGCAAATTTCCTCTATCAGAAACTGAGACCTCACAGTCCAAGAAAGCCAACCTGCCATTTTTTACATCTTCTCGTGTGAACTTGATATATTTATCCACAGAGTTGATGTGATCAGTGAAATGTTGGACTTCCTGAGATTTAATTTTAACCCAGGTGTCGTCAACATACCTGAACCAGTGACTTGGTGGTCTCCCTGAAAAGGACGTCAAGGCTGAGTTTGGTTTTCTTTATTTTTTGTAAAGTCTTCCTGCAAGCCTCAGACAGCAGCTGCTCCATCACTTCAGCACATTCAGCTTTTCTCTCTGGCTCTTTTCTTACCTTGCTTGTTGTAAAACCAAGCTAACGTGTTTAATGATGCGGCGCCAGCTGCACGTTTCCTAAAGTGGGAGCATGGCTCTGTGTTGTCGTCACCCAACGCCTCAGTGCTGCTTTTATACAAATGCTGCAAGCTTTGTTTCCACCGCAGAGATGCAGTCTGATCCAGGGTGTGTGTTCAGCCTGCTCTGATTAAGGCCTCACTCATTAAAGTGTGTATATGTACACATGATTTGTATATGTACACATGAATGTTGACTTGGTGCTCTGGAGCCAGCCTCTCCTCACAGTCAGCTTGTTTCTGTCTCCTCTCAGCTACAAACAAGCTTCTCCACTCCACTTAATCCACTTCTTCCTGTTTACCTGTCTGTCAGACGGAGGCCCCTTCCCCGGAAGCAACGGTGCAGCCAGCGTTTATTTGGCTGGACCCCCTTTTCTCATGTGAACGTGTGAAACCGAGCTAACGTTTGAGCCTCCCTCCTTTGGTTTACACCTTTAATGAGTTGCATCCAACCAGCAGTGGACCAGCACGAGTATGTGGAGAAGAAATACTAACAATATTTGAAAGTTCTCACAGCAGATGGAGCCACGTTGTTTATAACCACATCATTTAGACGCCTCCGCTGCAGACGAGGCTCCGCGTTCAACACACTTTTCTGGATCAAAACAAAAAAATGGATATCGAAGAGTTCACAAGAGTTTTCTCTACATGTTAGAGGAAAACGTGACATTTTCCATGTCCAGATTTGTCACCTGGTATCATATTATCATGCAGGCGTGTATTTTGTGTAGCTCTAGCTGCAGTCTATTGTTGTCTCTGATGCTGATCTGTTTTCTTGTTGCTGTGTTCATCTGTGACCATCTGCTCATACAGACTCATGTTCGTGCTGCTGTTTATAATGATGTTTTTCTATTACATTAGGGCTTAGTGTATTACTAGTTGATGTTTTTCTTAGTTCATATCCTAGATGTTATTACTGTTTTTCTCTTGCATTTGTTGTTGGATGTAACTGGGACCCTGTGTACATAATCTCATTTCATCACATGTAACACATGCGGTGCAAATGACAATAAAGACTCTCTGACTCTGTGAACCACAGGAGGTGAAAGTAAAGCAGCCACTTCTGGATCCTGAGGCCTGGACTGACAGTTTCACTCTCTTTGGGGGAATTGTCTTTGCAGTGTAGTCAAGAGCGCTGCCAGCTTTTAATCTAGGATAGTTGGATCATGTCACTGTTATATTCTTCTTCTTCTTCTTTCGGCTTTTCCCTTTTCAGGGGTCGCCACAGCGAGTCCTCCTCCTCCACCTCACTCTGTCCTCTGCATCCTCTGTCCTCACTCCAACTACCTTCATGTCCTCTCTAACTGCATCCATATATCTCCTCTTTGTCTTTTTCCTGGCAGCTGCATTTCTAACATCCTTCTACCAATATACCCACTGTCCCTCCTCTGGACATGTCCAAACCACTGTCCCTCCTCTGGACATGTCCAAACCACTGTCCCTCCTCTGGACATGTCCAAACCACTGTCCCTCCTCTGGACATGTCCAAACCATCTCAGTGTGTCCTCCCTAACTTTATCTCCCAGTTGTTCAACATGTGCTGTACCTCTGATGATCTCATTCCTGATCTTATCCATCCTTGTCTCTCCTAAGGAGAACCTCAACATCTTCATTTCTGACACTTCCAGTTCTGTCTCCTGTCTTTTTGTCCATGTCTCTGTCTCCTGTCTTTTTGTCCATGTCTCTGTCTCCTGTCTTTTTGTCCATGTCTCTGTCTCCTGTCTTTTTGTCCATGTCTCTGTCTCCTGTCTTTTTGTCCATGTCTCTGTCTCCAGACCATACAACATAGCTGGTCTCACCACTGTCTTGTAAACTTTGACCTTTGACCTTTGCTGACACCTTTTTGTCACAAATCACTCCTGAAACTTTTCTCCATCACTCCATCCTGCCTGGACTCTCTTCTTCACCTCTTTACCACATTCCCCATTTTCCTGGACAGTGGACCCCAAGTACTTGAAGTCCTGCACCTTTGTGACCTCTGCTCCTTGTAGCCTCACTGTTCCACTGGCCTCCCTCTCATTCACACACATGTACTCTGTCTTACTACGACTGACTTTCATTCCTCTTCTTTCAAGAGCATACCTCCACCTCTCCAAGTTCTCTTCCACTTGTTCCCTGTTCTCACCACAGATCACAATGTCATCTGCAAACATCATAGTCCATGGGGATTCCTGCCTGACCTCATCTGTTAGTCGGTCCATCACCAGAGCAAACAAGAAGGGGCTCAGAGCCGATCCTTGATGCACTCCCACCTCCACCTTGAAGCTATCTGTCACTCCTACAGCACATCTCACCACTGTCCTGCTGTCTTCATACATGTCCTGCTGTCCTCATACATGTCCTGCTGTCCTCATACATGTCCTGCTGTCTTCATACATGTCCTGTACCAGTCTAACATACTTTTCTGCCACTCCAGATTTCCTCATGCAATACCACACCTCTTCTCTTGGTACCCTGTCATATGCTTTTTCTAAATCCACAAACACACAATGGAGTTCTTTCTGACCCTCCCTGTACTTCTCTATCAACATCCTCAAATCAAAGATGCATCTGTGGTGCTCTTTCTTGGCATGAAACCATACTGCTGCTCACAGATACAGTATTTTCTGGTGTATAGGTCGCCCCTACGTTTAGCTCTGCTGCAAATGTCTGCTACAGGAGTGCACAGCAAGGCTTTTAAGAAGATTAACACTTAAAAACAATTATTTGTTTGATAAAAATAATAGCAAATATATGTCTGAGCTGAACTTTTCCTTAATAAATGAACGTAATTGTGAAATGAGCTGGGTTTAAAAATTTGTTACAAGCCATATATAGGTCGCATCTGTGTATAGGTCGCAGGCCTTGAAAAAAACCATAAAAAGGTGCAACCTATACACCGGAAAATACGGTAGTCACCTCTTGTCTAAGTCTTCCTTCCACAACTCTCTCCCAGATCTTCATTGTGTGGCTCATCAACTTAATTCCCCTGTAGTTGCTACAACTCTGTACATCACCCTTGTTCTTAAAAATGGGAACCAGCACACTTCTTCTCCATTCTTCAGGCATTTTCTCACCCTCAAATATTCCATTAAATATTTGAGTCAAAAACCTCACTGCCATCTCTCCAAGACATTTCCAAACCTCCACTGGTATGTCATCAGGTCCTACTGCCTTCCCCTTCTTCATTCTTTTCAGAGCTTTCCGGACTTCACCCTCACTAATCTTTCCCACTTCCTGGTCCACAGTTTCTATGACCTCCACTCTTCTTTCTCTTTCATTCTCTTCATTCATTAGCTCCTCAAAGTAATCCTTCCATCTTCCCATCACACTCTCCTCACTTGTTAGAACATTCCCATTCCCATCTTTAATAAGCCTAACCTGCTGCACATCCTTTCCAGCCTGATCCCTCTGTCTTGCCAATCGGTACAAGTCCTTCTCGCCCTCTTTAGTGTCCAGTCTCCCATACAACTCATTGTACGCCCTCTGCTTTGCCTTAGCTACTTCCCTCTTTGCTCTATGTCCCATCTCCTTATATTCCTGTCTCCTCTCTTCAGTCCTCTCACTGTCATATTTCTTCTTGGCTAATCTCTTTCTTTGAATGGCGTCCTGCACTTCACTATTCCACCACCAGGTTTCCTTATCATCCATTCTCTGTCCAGATGACACACCAAGTACCTTCCTACCTGTCTCTCTAATTACTGTTGCTGTAGTAGCCCAGTCACTTGGAAGCTCTTTCTTACCACCCAGAGCCTTTAACAGCTCGTCTCTGAATTTCTCACAACATTCTTCCTTCTTCATCTTCCACCATTTGGTCTTCTTCTCTGGTTTTACTCTTTTTCTCTTCTTCGCAACAACAGTCATTCTACACACAACCATCCGATGCTGTCTGGCCACACTCTCCCCTGCTACAACCTTACAGTCTCCAATCTCCCTCAGGTTTCCTCTTCTACACAGAATGTAGTCGACCTGTGTACTCCTTCCTCCACTCTTATAGGTCACTCTATGTTCCTCCCTCTTTTGGAAATAGGTATTGACTATAGCCATTTCCATTCTCTTGGTAAAATCCACCACCATCTGTCCTTCCTGGTTTCTTTCCTTGACACCAAACCTACCCATCACTTCCTCATCCCCTCTGTTTCCTTCACCAACATGTCCATTCAGGTCTGCTCCAATCACCACTCTTTCCTCCCTGGGAATACTCTCTATCACTTCATCCAAATCTTTCCAAAATGTATCTTTCTCCTCCCCATCACATCCAACCTGTGGAGCATAACCACTGACTATGTTTAGCATCAGACCTTCTACTTCTACCTTCAGACACATCACCCTATCTGACACTCTCTTCACCTCTACTACATTCTTTGCCAACTCCTCCTTCAGGACCACCCCTACTCCATTTCTCTTTCTATCCACACCATGGTAAAACAGTTTGAACCCTGCTCCAATACTGCGAGCCTTGCTGCCCTTCCACTTGGTCTCTTGGACACATAAAACATCTACCTTTCTTCTCTGCATCATGTCAGCCAGCTCTCTACCTTTGCCTGTCATTGTCCCCACATTTAGAGTTGCAACCCTCAGTCCTACATTCTTCACTTTCCTCCTCTCCCTCTGTCTCCTGACACGTTTCCCTCCTCGGGGTCTTCGACTAACAGTAGTACAATTTCCGCCGGCACCCTGTTTGTCAACAGCACCGGTGGCGGACGTTGTTAACCCGGGCCTCGACCGATCCGGTATGGTTTCACTTTGATGAACTCGCATTATGGTTTTGGCAAGTGTTTTACATCGGATGCCATTCCTGACACAACCCTCACCATTTACCCGGGCTTGGGACCGGCACAAGAGATACACTGGCTTGTGCTCCCTAGTGGCTGGTCACTGTTATATTAATGTTATTAAAGTGAAACTAAACCCAAAATTAACTTTTTTTAGCTGATAAACTTCCTTTAATGTGTTTAAAATGTTGTATAGCACTATTTCTGTGTAAATATTCATGTATTTGTGCATATTTGTTTAAATCTGCAATATTTGGTCTAAAAACGTGTTTACGGTACTCCCATGGGTTGAACAGAGGTTATTGCACCTTAATTTTCTTGTTGGTCTAGGTTTCGCACAGTGAAGTATTTTCGCAAGCTTTCGTCACGGCCTCTGCTGCCAGAGTATCAAAGTGGAGCCACGCCCCCGAGAAGGTCACTCCCCCTGCAGAGCTCATGGCGGAGTTGGATTAACGATTAGCAACATAGCATTAGCATTGACGAGCGACGCTGTTCCATGAAAGCCCTTCAAACTGATGTTCACCCACCCCGACACCATCAGGGTACAATCCGTTTGGAGGTGAGTACCATTTTACACCTTTCTATTCCACAATTTATCTTTTGAGTATATGACGCGTTCCTTCATGTGCTGTGTTTGCGGCCTGCAGCGTTGCTTCGTTGTGGCCCCACATAAGGTCGTGGCGTTTTCATCTGTTACTGATCAACGTTAGTTTGTGTTGTAATTGCGTTTAAATGCTAAAAATCTAGTGTTTCTTATGAACACCGCAGACTGTGTGAACTCTTATGAACTCGGATAAGGAAGACCGCAACGTCACAAAACAATGGAGACTAGCTGGAGCTAATTTTAGCTGTTGTACTGGTTACGATGTGTTAGTCCCGGTGTTGTTTTGCTGCAAATAATGCAATGATTGTTTATATGTAATAACAGCTTGTGTGTTTACATTATATGAACCCAGCAGGAAACCTTTCTGTACTACAGGACTTGGCACTGGGTCATTGTTCGACAGATCAACAAAGTGATAAAACAGTAATGTTTCTAAATTATGTTTGATTGTAAGGTGATTAAAAATTGTTTATTGTTTTTAGATCCATGAGGCATTCCACATCCAGGGAATCTCTGAGCCGTGCTTCACAGACATCAAGCTTAATTGGAGACCTGTTGACATGTCACTTTGGAGGTGACATGAGAGCTGATTCACCAGGTATGCATGTTTTATTTATTACAGGTGTAATAATATAGATAAATATGTCAGTTTGCTGACTTATCTATAATTTAGATGATAGATTTGAGCAGGTTTAGACTGACACAAATTTACCATCAGTTTTATGGGTTCTCGACTTTTTCAGATTAAATCAATAAATCTGTGGCTCAGTGAATGTAATGTAACTTGACAGGAAACGTTATTA
Organism: Garcialebias charrua; assembly: GCA_038048925.1. Lineage (NCBI taxonomy): Eukaryota > Metazoa > Chordata > Actinopteri > Cyprinodontiformes > Rivulidae > Garcialebias > Garcialebias charrua. Next base: position 35,435 of record JBBPBX010001820.1, on the reverse strand, counting down.
TGTTGACCTACCAAAGGCAGAGTCATTTAATAACAAAATCATCAAATTACAATCACAACATATTTACATAGATTGATCGATCACAACTTATAACTAACTTTTCAGCAGATTAAAACATAAGACAACAGAACACAAGTTAATGGGTCTTATATTAACTTATTTCTGTGGCACAAACTTACAGTTTACATTTAGAAATAAACATAAGGAGTTAAGGAGGAAGATTAAAGAAAGGAAATGGTTGAATCTTATCTTGAGATGTTTAACCAGAGTGGTTCATCCTCTGTTCGGTTTCAGCTGGACGTCCGTACCGTGATGAAACGACGTTTACCTTTGTGAAGATTTTCTTATCTCGACTCCAGTAAATTAGTCAAGCCAGACGCGCATGCCCTGCTGCGTTTTACAGGCGACAAATCTCATCTTGCCACGGTCTCGTGAGGTCTGCTTCAGCCTCCCAGAGTGATGTTATCAGCTCCGGTTTGGTTTCAAGATAACTTCCAGAAAGAGTTCACAGCTTGGAGCTGTGATACTCAGATGGCTCACAGCTGACGTGCTGTTTGAACCCCGCTGAAGACGCGGGCCTTTGACTGATGGCCAGACGTACATCAGCTTGGAGAAAGACGTCTATGCATCTTTCATTCTCCCAGAGAACTCACTGTTGTTGAGTTAGTGGTTCCCCTTTGCACTCAAAGGAGTACAGGAAGTGTTCCTTTATTTGGGAGGCGGGGTCTCCCCACCTCCTCAATGACTACTGGCTGGTTTAACAAAATAAGAGATGGAATTTTGATTCCCATAGGCAGAAGGTCTCTGAAGGACAGTAGGAAAACTTGTTTATAGAATCGGCTAGATGGCCGCTTGTGAGCACAGAGAAAATTATGTCTAGCTTGAAAGACAAAACAGAGAAGGAAGTTAAAAGTTTACCCTGACCTTATGCCTTAGATTCAAAGACTGCTTGTTCTGCAGAAATAAACCAGCAGAAGGGTCAAACTCATGCAAGTACTGTAACAGATCATCATTAAATGACAAAAGTATACTGTAGTATACATACCCTGGTTCACTCCAGCACTCCGCTCCCTGAAAACAAAAGGTCGGCGGCTAGAGCGTCTTTATAAAAAATCCGGTCTCACAATTCACAAGGAACTTTATGCAAACCACCTCGTCCATTACAAGAACAGTATTTCTCAAGCCAAATCCAGCTACTTCTCAGACATCATCAGTTCTAATGTTGGTAATTCAAAAACATTGTTCTCTCTCCTTCACCGTTCTGTCTCATCTCCTAACTCCCTGCCCTCTCACATGGTTTCCACAGAATTTTGCAACTCCATTATGTCATATTTCAATGAAAAGATTATTTCAATTCATAAACACCTTGGACCAAATACTGCCCCCAGCATCCTTGTTGAACTCCTCCCTCCCTCCCTCCTTTCTCCCTCCCCTCTGCTGATGACATTGCTGACATTATCAGCAAGTCCAAGTCCTCATCCTGTCAACTTGACCCATTCCCCACAGTTCTTGTTAAATCCTGTCTCCCGTCTCTGCTCCCTATCATCACTAATATCATCCACTCCTCCCTAACCTCTGGCATTGTTCCCACAGCCTTCAAATCTGCTGCCATCACCCCCATCATCAAGAAACCAGGTCTTGACTTCACCAACTTCAGTAATCTTCGTCCGATCTCCAATCTGCCCTTCATCTCCAAGATCCTTGAAAAAACTGTTGCTAGTCAACTTCACTCTCACCTGTCCAACAACAACATTTATGAAGAGTTTCAATCTGGATTTCGCCCCCACCATAGCACCGAAACAGCTCTAGTAAAAATTACTAACGACCTTCTTCTTGCTGCTGACTCTGGTCTTCTGTCCATCCTCATTCTTCTTGATCTAAGTTCTGCCTTCGACACCATCTGTCATTCTATCCTCCTCAACAGACTAACCTCCATTGGCATCTCAGGTACCCCGTTAGACTGGTTCACCTCCTATCTCTCTGACCGCACTCAATTCATTCAGCTTAAATCCTTCCGTTCCCAGTCTTCCCCTGTCTCCACGGGTGTCCCCCAAGGCTCTGTCCTCGGACCACTCCTCTTCATCATTTACCTCCTTCCTCTAGGCCACATCTTCCGCAAACATGGCATCCATTTCCACTGTTATGCTGATGACACGCAGCTCTACTTGTCATCAAAACCTAACTCCACCCACCCGCCCTCCATCCTCACCGACTGTCTCATTGAGCTTAATCACTGGTTTTCTAACAATTTCCTTCAACTAAACAGCAACAAAACAGAAGTCATTCTCGTCGGTACCAAAAACTCTATTTCAAAATCAGAACATCTTCTCGTCCCCCTTAACAACTCTCTGCTATCCCCCTCCCCTCAGGTCAAGAGCCTCGGTGTCATCCTCGACACCACTCTTTCCTTCACTTCACACATCAACAATATTACTCGGTCTGCCTATTTCCACCTCCGTAATATTAACCGTCTCCGTCCTTCTCTCACGCCCCGCTCCACAGCCATCCTGGTGCACAGTCTTGTGACTTCCCGTATCGATTACTGCAACTCCCTTCTCTACGGCCTCCCCAACAAATCTCTCCACAAGTTACAGATGGTCCAGAACTCAGCTGCCCGTGTCATCACTCAAACCTCCTACTATAACCACATCACTCCTGTCCTGCAGCAGCTCCACTGGCTCCCGGTTAAATCACGCATCATCTTCAAAATTCTACTTCTCACGTTCAAAGCTATCCACAACCTTGCCCCTCCTTATCTATCTGACCTCCTACAAATCTCCATCCCATCACGCTCTCTCAGGTCCTCCTCTTCACTACATCTCCATGTACCCTCTGCCCGCCTCTCCACCATGGGGAGCAGGGCCTTCACCTGCTCTGCCCCTCACCTCTGGAACGCTCTACCGCCAGACCTTCGAAACACCACCTCCCTTTCTCTGTTCAAGACTGCCCTGAAAACACATCTCTTTAGACTAGCTTATCATTAACTTTACTAAATGTATTTTTATCTTCCATTTTATATCCTTTATGTATTTTATATTTCAATTTGTCGCTGATAATGTTTGCTCTGTATTCACTGT
>JBBPBX010001820.1:0-20590 GCA_038048925.1 Garcialebias charrua | reverse complement strand
TGGGACAAGTCATCATGGGGGGTGCACGCTGTGTATGTGTGTGTGTGTGTGTGTGTGTGTGTGTGTGTGTGTGTGTGTGGGGGGGGGGGGTGTTCAACAGAAGTGTCAGAGTAAACAAACTCCTCCAGGGTGAGAATGTCTTCGAAGGTTATGTAGTTCAAACATCTTCTCTCCGGCTCGTCCACAAACACGTCAACGGTTCAAAAACTGGAAAAGTGTTTAAAGGGAACTCCAGGTATTTGTGGGCAGGTGAGTTCACACTGACAGAGCGGACTTATGTCCTGGGTCGTTCACACTGAAGGAGCGGTCTTATGTCCCGGGTCGTCCACACTGACAGAGCGGTCTTATGTCCTGGGTCATCCACACTGACAGAGCGGTCTTAAGTCCTGGGTCGTCCACACTGACAGAGCGGTCTTGTGTCCCGGGTCGTTCACACTGACGGAGCGGTCTTATGTCCTGGGTCGTCCACACTGACAGAGCGGTCTTATGTCCTGGGTCGTCCACACTGACAGAGCGGTCTTATGTCCCGGGTCGTCCACACTGACAGAGCGGTCTTATGTCCTGGGTCGTCCACACTGACAGAGCGGTCTTATGTCCTGGGTCGTCCACACTGACAGAGCGGTCTTATGTCCTGGGTCGTCCACACTGACAGAGCGGTCTTGTGTCCCGGGTCGTTCACACTGACGGAGCGGTCTTATGTCCTGGGTCGTCCACACTGACAGAGCGGTCTTATGTCCCGGGTCGTCCACACTGACGGAGCGGTCTTATGTCCCGGGTCGTCCACACTGACGGAGCGGTCTTATGTCCTGGGTCGTCCACACTGACAGAGCGGTCTTATGTCCTGGGTCGTCCACACTGACAGAGCGGTCTTATGTCCTGGGTCGTCCACACTGACAGAGCGGTCTTATGTCCCGGGTCGTCCACACTGACAGAGCGGTCTTATGTCCCGGGTCGTCCACACTGACAGAGCGGTCTTATGTCCCGGGTCGTCCACACTGACAGAGCGGTCTTATGTCCCGGGTCGTTCACACTGACGGAGCGGTCTTATGTCCCGGGTCGTCCACACTGACAGAGCGGTCTTATGTCCCGGGTCGTCCACACTGACAGAGCGGTCTTATGTCCTGGGTCATCCACACTGACAGAGCGGTCTTATGTCCTGGGTCGTCCACACTGACAGAGCGGTCTTGTGTCCCGGGTCGTTCACACTGACGGAGCGGTCTTATGTCCCGGGTCGTCCACACTGACAGAGCGGTCTTATGTCCCGGGTCGTCCACACTGACAGAGCGGTCTTATGTCCCGGGTCGTCCACACTGACAGAGCGGTCTTATATCCCGGGTCGTTCACACTGACGGAGCGGTCTTATGTCCCGGGTCGTCCACACTGACAGAGCGGTCTTATGTCCCGGGTCGTTCACACTGACAGAGCGGTCTTATGTCCCGGGTCGTCCACACTGACAGAGCGGTCTTATGTCCTGGGTCATCCACACTGACAGAGCGGTCTTATGTCCTGGGTCATCCACACTGACAGAGCGGTCTTATGTCCTGGGTCGTCCACACTGACAGAGCGGTCTTGTGTCCCGGGTCGTTCACACTGACTGAGTGGTCTTATGTCCTGGGTCGTCCACACTGACAGAGCCGTCTTATGTCCCGGGTCGTCCACACTGACGGAGCGGTCTTATGTCCCGGGTCGTCCACACTGACGGAGCGGTCTTATGTCCTGGGTCGTCCACACTGACGGAGCGGTCTTATGTCCCGGGTCGTCCACACTGACGGAGCGGTCTTATGTCCCGGGTCGTCCACACTGACAGAGCGGTCTTATGTCCCGGGTCGTCCACACTGACAGAGCGGTCTTATGTCCTGGGTCGTCCACACTGACAGAGCGGTCTTATGTCCCGGGTCGTCCACACTGACAGAGCGGTCTTATGTCCCGGGTCGTCCACACTGACAGAGCGGTCTTATGTCCCGGGTCGTCCACACTGACAGAGCGGTCTTATGTCCCGGGTCGTCCACACTGACGGAGCGGTCTTATGTCCCGGGTCGTCCACACTGACGGAGCGGTCTTATGTCCTGGGTCGTCCACACTGACAGAGCGGTCTTATGTCCCGGGTCGTCCACACTGACAGAGCGGTCTTATGTCCCGGGTCGTCCACACTGACAGAGCGGTCTTATGTCCCGGTCTTATGTCCTGGGTCGTCCACACTGACAGAGCGGTCTTATGTCCCGGGTCGTCCACACTGACAGAGCGGTCTTATGTCCCGGGTCGTTCACACTGACGGAGCGGTCTTATGTCCCGGGTCGTCCACACTGACAGAGCGGTCTTATGTCCCGGGTCGTCCACACTGACAGAGCGGTCTTATATCCCGGGTCGTTCACACTGACGGAGCGGTCTTATGTCCCGGGTCGTCCACACTGACAGAGCGGTCTTATGTCCCGGGTCGTTCACACTGACAGAGCAGTCCTATGTCCCGGGTCGTCCACACTGACAGAGCGGTCTTATGTCCTGGGTCATCCACACTGACAGAGCGGTCTTATGTCCTGGGTCATCCACACTGACAGAGCGGTCTTATGTCCTGGGTCGTCCACACTGACAGAGCGGTCTTGTGTCCCGGGTCGTTCACACTGACTGAGTGGTCTTATGTCCTGGGTCGTCCACACTGACAGAGCCGTCTTATGTCCCGGGTCGTCCACACTGACGGAGCGGTCTTATGTCCCGGGTCGTCCACACTGACGGAGCGGTCTTATGTCCTGGGTCGTCCACACTGACAGAGCGGTCTTATGTCCCGGGTCGTCCACACTGACGGAGCGGTCTTATGTCCCGGGTCGTCCACACTGACAGAGCGGTCTTATGTCCCGGGTCGTCCACACTGACAGAGCGGTCTTATGTCCCGGGTCGTCCACACTGACAGAGCGGTCTTATGTCCTGGGTCGTCCACACTGACAGAGCGGTCTTATGTCCCGGGTCGTCCACACTGATGGAGCGGTCTTATGTCCTGGGTCGTCCACACTGACAGAGCGGTCTTATGTCCCGGGTCGTCCACACTGACAGAGCGGTCTTATGTCCCGGGTCGTCCACACTGACGGAGCGGTCTTATTGATGCCTGAGGCCGGTGTCATGCTGCAGCAGAACAGACACTGAGACCGAGCGAGTGATGATCTCAGAGAAGATGAACTCATTAGAACGAGACAAATAAATCATCTGTGTTTAAACAAGGAACTACACAGACCAGGTACTGGTGTCACTGCAGGAGCCAGTTCAACCAGCAGGAGGAACACAATACATGTCAGTCAGTGGAGGATTAACACAATGCCAAGGTAGAAAGACATCAGCAATCACCTCAGAGAAGCAGCTGCTGTTGACCCTTATGTCACGACCCTTGTATCACGACTTTGATGAAGTCATTCAAAGTGAGGTAGAGACCATCCTCAAGAAAATGAAGCCTTCATCCTGCGCCCTGGATCCCTTCCCCTCATCTCTCATAAAAACCAATCATTCTGCAATAAGCCCATTAATCACACAAATAATAAATAAGTCTCTACAATCTGGTCATGTTCCATTTTCTCTGAAAACTGCCATCATTAGGCCTCTTCTGAAAAAATCTAATTTGGATCCCGACATTTTTTCTAATTACCGCCCCATTTCCCACCTCCCATTTCTGTCTAAAGTGCTGGAGAAAGCAGTTGCTGCTCAGCTGCAGGACCACCTACAACAACACTCCCTGTATGAGAAGTTCCAGTCTGGATTCAGAGCAGCTCACAGTACTGAGACTGCATTGCTGAGAGTTACAAATGATGTCCTCATGGCTGCTGACACTGGTTCTCCCTCCATCCTTGTCCTCCTTGACCTCACTGCAGCCTTCGACACTGTGGACCATAATATCCTCCTCCACCGTCTTCATGTGGAGGTCGGTCTCTGTGACACTGTCCTGGACTGGTTCAATTCTTTCCTCTCCAATAGGCTGGAATGTGTTAGCCTTGGCAATGCCACTTCCCAGACAGTCGGTGTCTCCTGTGGTGTCCCTCAGGGGTCAGTTCTGGGGCCCCTGCTGTTTTCCCTCTACATGCTGCCTTTAGGTCAAATTATTAATCAGTTCAACATTTCTTTTCACTGCTATGCCGACGACACACAGCTTTACATCAGGACTGGAACATCATCATCATCCCTATCTCCGTCTTCACTCACTGTTCTCTCTGCCTGCCTGGAGGAAATAAAGGCATGGATGAATCAGAACTTTCTTCAATTAAACTGCTCGAAGACTGAGGCCATATTGATTGGCACCCCTCACCAGATACAAACATCAACTTTAACAACAATCTCCTTCTCTGGTCAAGACATCCCCCTCTCCACCTCTGTTACAAATCTTGGAATAAAAATGGACTCTCATCTTACATTTGAAAATCACATTAAGCATCTGTTTAAAACCTGCTTCTTCCATCTTCGAAACATCTCCAGACTTCGCCCATCTCTGACTTTTCCTGATGCTGAGAAACTCGTCCATGCCTTTGTCTCCTCCAGGCTCGACTACTGCAACTCCCTGTTTATTGGTATCCCTGGCAAAAACCTTCAGAAACTTCAATACATTCAAAACAGTGCAGCAAGGATTCTGTTGAGAGTTCGTAAATTTGAACATATTACACCCATTCTCCATAACCTCCATTGGCTTCCTGTCACCTACAGAATTCAGTACAAAACTGCTCTCATTACCCATCAATGCTTGCACGGCACTTCACCTGACTATCTAAAGGACATTCTTGCACCATATTCATCCACCCGGTCTCTACGATCACAGAACAGTAATTTCCTTCATATTCCTCGGACCAAATTGAGGACCATGGGAGACCGAGCATTCTGTGTGGCTGCCCCCCGCCTGTGGAACTCCCTCCCTGACGACCTGAGAGCTCCACAGTCACTGGTTGACTTTAAAAGCAGCATAAAGACCTTTCTTTTTAAGCAAGCCTATTCTGCCTCCACATGATTTTATCTTTGATCTTAGCTGATATCATTATTGATTTTACTTGATTTTATCACTTGTTTTATTTTATTTATTTTTTAAGCAAGCCTAATCTGCATCCACATGATTTTATCTTTGATCTTAGTCGATATTATTATTGATTTTATTTGATTTTATCACTTGTTTTATTTTAATCTTTGCTTTGTTACACTTTGTGGCACTTTGAGATTTTTATTAATGAAAAGTGCATTATAAATGGAATTCATTATTATTATTATTATTACCCTTGGAAGGGTCAAAGGTCATTTTTAAACTACCTGCAGTCCATTGTTCTGCAGAGAGAAATATTATTCACAAGTGGAATAATATTTCCAGGACGGGACCTCCCAGCAGTCACCCTGAAGGTCAGACCACGCAACAATCAGAGGGCTAAACTCCATAGACTCTGAAGAGTTCAGCAAACAGATTAAAGGTCAAAGGTCATGTCAGGACAGAAAAGGATTTTACTTAGTTTGAAAGGATTATAGTGGAAAACCTCTTTAAGAGCAATAACTTTATTTGCGTATATGTTTATTTAATAAATTGACATCAAAACATTCAATTTATTTTATTTTATTTATTTAAAAAAAAAGAACTGCCTGGCAGGAATAAACCTTGGAGTTGAAAACTGTGACCGGTCAAAGGTCAGCAGGACTTCCTCTCTGAATCAGTTTTAACAGCAAAGATCTTTAGGTTCCTGGTTCCTCCAGAGCGGCGGGCCCCACATCACCAGAGGCCCCTGGCTGCTGGCCCTGCAGCTCAACCGTCCTCGTGTGCCCTCTACCTGAAGTAACCTGTTTAATCAGGATGTCCTGGCCCAGTTTCACCAGATTCACTTCAAACACAGAAACCCTGCAGAGCTGAACTTTGGACTTTAATTCTCAGTTTAGAACTGTGACGTCACGCCGCGGGGGCCCCAGGTGGTGCCAGACCACACGCGGCCCCGCCGCCTTCCAGCAGTTCTGAGCGGTCGGCTGGCACTGCGTATGAGAAATAAGAGTTTTAAGATCTTTGAGCATTCTTTGGTGGAGTTAAGCTCTGAACAGCTCTGGGCTTGTGTTCCTGCAGACAGAACGAGGCGTGCACGCTGCACGTGTCAAAGTTTTCATGCAGAGAGAAGCTCAGCTGTTCTCACACAGAATGTGAGGAACCTTCATGACATGGAACCAAAGTAATAACAAGGATTTACGGCGTAGGATCCTCAATAAAGCCAGCGTGTGTGTGAGTGTGAGGGTTAGCATGAGCCTGACGCAACGCAACCAGTGGTGTGTTCTGAGACAAAACATCTGTAAAGAATCACACTGACCCCATGTGGCCCCGCTGCAGGGGTCAGCTGTTGGGTAACAGTCTTCTGCTCAGTGACGTCACACGCTGGTACACAACCGTCGCCCACTGGAGTTAACGAACTTTCTTTGAAAATCCTGTAACTTCCTGTTTGGTGCCTGTTAGCTAACAGGTTTGGCCTCATCCCGTAAACGGAGCCAGGTTTTTGCAGAACTACCTGACCACAGGACATCGAGAAGAACTTTCAAAACATGTCGCTCTGAAGCAACAGCTGCCGTTTCAACATGTCACGACCTGCAGGTGGAACAGCAGGTCCATCACGCAGGGCCACTTGCAATGGGGTCAGCACAAGGGCCCACAGAGGGCTACACACTGAGGGGGCCACAGAGGGCCGCATACAGAGCGGCCTACAGAGGACTACAAAGAGAGGGCCAACAGAAATCTGCATACAGAGCAGACAACCAAGGGCCACATGCAGAGCGGCCTATAGAGGGACACATACAGAAGGCCTCACAGAGGGCCACACTCTGAGGGGCCACAGGTCTGATTGTGGATCTGCCCGTGTAATGTGTGATAACTGATCAATTTTATACATAACATCTACAAATACACAAACGTTTCTGTGGCTAAGAGACACTCGTCACCCTAAACTTTAACAGGTTTTATTTTCTTATTATTGCTTCTGGGAAAGAAAATGTAAATAATAACTAAACAAATCAAAGCAACATGAAATTAGCCTCCAATAAAAACATCTGGAATGTTAATTGTTGGACTAAATGCTTGAGATAAGTGAGTTTAAATTTGTATTATCGGGTCTAGTTTTTTCACCGTGATTCTTTAGAAAACGGAATTACTCACAATTTGGATTTCCAAGTATGACTTCTGAAACGTTGTGGTCTTTTTCTTGTTCAGTCTGCGCTCCCAGTGGAGCGGTGAGAACAAAAACAGGCTTAGCTAAAGATGTTGTTGGATTAGCACGTCGCGCCGTCTGCGCGGTGACACCACACCAGGCTGAGCCCATAATGATGCTGCGTTAATCAGTCACCGCGCGCGGGCACACCTCCCACACCAGCTCAGCTGAGCACACCTGAGCACTGACATCACTCCTCCCACACCTTTTGCTGATTGGCTGACGGCCCCGGCCTTAATTAAAGCTGCTCATCAGTCAGTGCAGTGACAGGCTAATGATGGGGCTGAACATCACACAGCAGCATTTTATTGATTCAATCAGTCAGCAGATTAAAGAGCTTTCCAAAGACTCGCTGCACACAGAGCTTCATTTGTTTTCCACACATTGTTTCTGCACCACAGCTCCGAGCTGCAGGGAGCTTTAACAGGACCGTGGTGAACCACAGAGCAGCACATCCAGCCAAAGACAAGATGATGGAAACACTCTGAGCAGCTGAGAGGCGGTGTTCCAGCTGTAATGAAGCCTTAAAACAGCTTCTTAGCAGCTTCCTGCCCACTGGCTCTGAGGTTTGGATTCATTAAAGCTTTAAATGTTCCTTTGTGCAGCTCACAGGTTGGCAGGCTGCAGCCACAGAGTACAGTTCCTAATTCCAGAGCGGCTCGATGCTGAATCACTGTGTTGTTTTAAGATTAATGACGGCAGCAGCACACTGTTACAAATGAGGCCCTGCCCACATTTTATCAACAATATCAACTCAAATATGGAAAAAATACAACCAGTGTTGACCCTGCAGGGCCAGAGTGGGACTCACTTTCAGCCCTGGAGTTTCACGCCTCAGACTGGCCCACTTTAGATCACTATTAAAATCATGGAATTATAACCTTACATCAGGGGTGATTCTAGAATCTACCTTGAGGTGCCTTTAGCCCCCATTGCTGACAATGACTTTTGGCTTGAACAATGTGGTGACCATTGGGGTCCTCCCCCAGAAATTTTTTAAAGGGGACCACATATTCAAAATTCACTTTTTAATTTTTTTTTACTCAACTTTGGGTATTTACTTCATAAAAAAACAGTCCTAAGGCCAATAAAATGCACCCAGTGGTTTATTTACTCTAAGTATATTTATTTTACTGTGATAAGATAGGTTTCGTTTCGAAAATCATTGCGCTTGTGACGTCACAAGCGCCAGGACAACCCACCACCAGAGCCATATATATAGAGAGTTCTGACACTCTTTGATGTTGCCGACAGGCGGTCAATCGTTCCAAACAACGGCTATGGAAACCTTGTGGAGCTGCGCCCTCTGGCGGCGACGGAGCGCTACTGCAGGCAGAGTCAGACTGTAAACAGAGCCATGGAACAAATCGCCCCCTCCATGACCCACGTGACTTCCGCATTCCATTCTTACAACGGAACTCTATGGAAGTGTCGCAACTCTCACTTTATATGGCTCTGCCCACCACAACCTGAGTCCAGCCCCTCACCTAGCAACCCCTGGTTAGGCTCAACCCACTTCTGTATTAAACACATGACTGTTGTTTTTCATGATTTCATCTCATCTTTTGTTTATATGTTCTTAATTTCATGTGTACAGCACTTTGTTGCAGCTGTGTTTTTTTAAATGGCTTTATAAATAAAGTATAATTGTTATTTTTATGTTTTAGTTCAATTTTTAGTGTATTTGCGATCGCTCCCAACGCGCAGCCGGCAAAAATTAAACGAGCAGACCCCCGGCGTAGGGACCGGCGGCAACGGGACCCTCTTCTGGCGGATGGAGCGGAGCTTCAACTGTACAGCCTCGCTGCAGCCTCGCAGCAGCGAGGACCTTCTCCTTACGGATTAATTTACGGGAGACACTTGGTGAACTTTGTGTGTGTCTTGACTGGAACAGCGATAACTCCCAAAATCTCCGCGTGCAACGAGCGGAGCTGGCGAACACCGGAAGAGGAACAAGCTAACATTAGCATCGGATTCGGGTGGTCTAATGCTAAAAGGAGCAGCAAATTGCGGCGCGCTCAGACGGGTTTCGGTAAGTTATCTTAAGCTAGCACTAACAGTAAGTCAAATGAGTAATAAAAAAAGAGCTAATTTTAAAACAACAACACATTACAGATACTGGCTGTTACAGAGGGCGTAAACAGATCTTTGAAGGGCGTGGACTTCAGAACTTCTATCAGAAACCGGTCGTTCAAAACGAAAGTTAAAAATGGCAGAATTAAAAAGGGTATAATTGATTTTCTAAGAATTATTTTGTGTATTAAAATGAATTAATATTGTCAAGATAGCACACAGACATAATGTAATGACCCTGTGTTTGGTTCTGCTTTGGGTCCAAGTATTTCTGTGTATTTGTTCAGTTGTACTGTGTTCTGTTGAGCTGTTGTGATTCTGTTGTCCCCCGCCCTCATGTGTTGGATTGGTCGTGGGGGCAGGAGAGGGGTAGGAGCAGGGAGGAGGGACCAGGAAAAGAGAGACGAAGAAGAAGAGCCCGGGAGTGTGTTGTTGTTAGCAGGCAGCTAGCAGTGTGTTCGCTCGCGTGTGTACCGCGTTTTCTTTTGAGGCGTGAGCTGCAGCCTCGGTAATAGCAGCTCGTCCCTGTTTCTGAATAAACCCCGTTTGGCTGGACTCCGTCTGCAGTGTTGGCGTCATTACATTGGTGTCAGAAGTAAACCAACGCTATCGAGCTGAGTGAGTACTACTGGCTCGTCGCCTCCACCCGCGACATCAGCGTCATGGACGGAGCGCTCGCCCAGGTGAAAATTAAAGCGGAGGGAGTAGAGGACGAAGAGGCGCGGAGAGAGGAGCTCGCTAAAATAACTCAGGCGACGGCTGCTCAGCGCAGCTCTGCAGCGAGCATGGCTGCCGAAGCAGGACTGAAGACCGGCGGGGGGGCGGGTCCGTCGACGCCATTTTCTCCAAGCGCGCCAAAAGATTCACATGGCGGCAGCCATGACAGTTACGTCGTCCAAAACGTCACCGTCCCGTTGAAGACGCCCAAGTACTCCGGTAGGTCCAGCTGGGAGGCCTTCCATGCACAGTTTGAGCTGCTGGCTCATGCAGGGAGGTGGACAGCAGAGCATAAAGCCCTGCAGCTGGCTCTCTGTCTACAAGATGATGCACTGGACTGCTTGTTATTGTTAAGCTCAGAGGACAGAAAAGACTATGATGCACTAGTTGGAGCTTTAAAGAGGCGGTTTGGACAATGTGTGCAACCAGACATTTTTAAAAATAAACTCTGCAACAGGAGCAGGTTGCCGGGTGAACCCCTGCGTGCTTTGGCTAATGACATTGAGAGCCTCACACGCAGAGCCTATTCACACATGCAGTCAGGGGTTCAGAATGAACTAGCAAAAGATCAGTTCATCAGAGCCCTGGCACCACCGGAGCTGCGTGTGCAGGTTCAACTGATGCACCCCCGATCCCTGCAAGATGCATTGGACTTAGCAGTGGAGAGAGAGTGTTTGCTGGGAGTAGCAGCGGGAAACGACCTGAGAGGACAACCACCGGCATGCAGATCTGCGGAGGGGGCAGAGCTGAACCAGGAGAAACCTGCTTGGGTCTCGGAGCTGACAGAAATGGTCCGAGCGGTGGCACTGCAGTCGACGCGGGACTCCTCCGCACCCCCGGCCGTTTGTTGGGGCTGTGGCCAACCGGGACACCTCCTGAGGCGGTGTCCTAAAACAGTCAAGACGCAGGGAAACGACACGGGGTCTGCGGGGGGGAGGAATCGCAGATCCCGACCGTAGCCTCCACACCTCCATCGCCAGTGGGCGGGGGCCGACAGCTCGAACAGGGGGCCCGAGCCCAGAATCCCTCCGAAATTGACTCCGCCCCCGACCAAGCGACCGTGGTTGTGGTGGTCGGCCGCACATGTGTTGGAGACTTTTGTTATGTCCCCGTCTCAGTGGAAGGGTTTCCATGCACGGCCCTGATTGACACTGGTTCCACGGTAACACTAGTGAGGCCTGAGATGGTACCGGACTGGACTCTGATCCAACCCACCACAGTGCAGCTGCGCACAGTCACTGGGGACATGGCACCTATGAAGGGGAGGGGGACAATGACTTTTAATGTAGGTGGCCGATCTATCACCCACCCTGTGTGGGTAGCAGAGGTGCAGGACATGTGCATATTGGGGCTGGACTTTTTAAGGGCTGCGGGGTGCCAGTTGGATTTGGGTGTGGGGACATGGAGCTTCAAGGAGGGGCCTCTCATTCCACTGTTGCCCGCAGCTCCTGATCACACCCCCACGGGTCCTGTGGCCCGCTACACAGAACCGCAGATTGCAGCTGTCGAGCACATCCCACCTCAGCCCAGCCAGATTGCTGCCACCATGGCTCCCGCACCTGCGAGCCCTATGCACCCAGTGTGGGTGCCCCAGGAGACTGAAGACGCTGCGGTGACCTTGGTGCGGAAGATCTGGGCAGAGAACTGTAGGGGTTTAGACACTCGGCAGCAGGAACAACTGTTGCAGCTGCTCATGGACTTTAAGGACATTTTTGCCCTAAGTGAAGACCAGGTGGGGCGGACTCGTTTGGTGGAACATGACATCCTGACGGGAGGTGCACGCCCAATAAAATGTCGTCCCCGCCGGCTTCCCCTGGCCCGTCAGGAAGCATGTGACAGGGCAGTGTCAGACATGCTGCAGGCTGATGTTATCGAGCCTTCAAACAGTCCCTGGGCGTCTGCTGTTGTCATGGTGCCCAAAAAGAATGGAGAGTGGCGTTTGTGTGTTGATTACAGACCACTGAACGGGGTGACTGAGAAAGACTCATATCCACTGCCTAGGGTCGACGAGTCACTAGACCTGGTGTCCGGCTCCAACTGGTTCTCGTCTCTGGACCTTCGGAGCGGTTATTACCAGGTCCCCCTAGCAACAAGTGCCAGACCTAAGACTGCTTTTTGTACGGGGCGGGGACTCTGGCAGTTTAAGGTGCTCCCGTTTGGACTGTGCAATGCACCTGCCACCTTTTCCAGGCTGATGGACCAGACGCTGGCTGACATTCCTCGCCAGGAGTGTCTGGTGTATCTGGATGATATACTGGTCCATGGCGCCTCTTTTGCAATGGCTCTGGACTCACTCTGTAGAGTGCTGGAGAGAATTAGAGCTGCGGGCCTGAGACTCCACCCAGATAAGTGTCACTTTATGCAACAAGAGGTGTCGTTTCTGGGCCACCGAGTCGGCAGAGAGGGGATCGGCACAATGGAGGACAAAGTAAAGATGGTGGCAGAGTGGCCAACCCCCACGACTCAGAGAGATCTTAAAAGCTTCCTGGGACTGGCTTCTTATTACAGGAGGTTTGTGCGGGGGTTCGCAAGTATAGCAGCCCCCCTTTTCCAACTACTCCAGAAGAACAGAGACTATGTGTGGACTGAACAGTGCCAGGGAGCGTTTGACCGCCTGCGGCAAGCTCTGACTGAGTCCCCAGTCCTCGCTCCTGCAGACCCTTCCCTCCCCTTCATCCTCGACACGGATGCAAGTGGCGTGGGGGTTGGGGGGGTCCTGTCCCAGCTGGGGAAGGAGGGGGAGAGAGTGGTGGGGTATTTCAGCAGGGCCTTTAACAAAGCTGAGAGGCGCTACTGTGTGACAAGGCGGGAGCTGCTGGCGGTGGTACTTTCTCTACGCCATTTTAAGTACTACCTGTGTGGCTTGTCATTCACGATCAGGACTGATCACTCGGCCCTCCAGTGGCTGATGTCTTTTAAAGAACCTGAGGGTCAGGTGGCCCGGTGGCTGGAGGAGCTGCAATCCTACAACTTCTCTGTCATTCATCGGGCCGGAGCCAAGCACGCCAATGCCGATGCCCTCTCCCGCCGGCCTTGCGCTGCAGAGGGGTGCAGTTACTGTGACCGGAGGGAGAGGTTGGAGGAGGAACAGCTGCATCGGAACCATCGAGGATCAGGTCAGAGTGACTTGGCGATCTGCAGAGAGCTGCAGGTGGTTGGCACAGACAGCTGGAGGCACCATCAGGAACAAGACCCTGACATCCAACCTGTGTTGCAGTGGGTGGAGAGGCAACTGAAGCCGCCGTGGGAGGAGGTTGCTGGACTCTCGCTGGCAACTAAAGGGTTGTGGTCCAAGTTTGAGGCTCTGCGACTGGAAGATGGAGTACTGCAGAGGTCATGGAAGAACCCTTCCACAGGTGAGGAGCGGTGGCAGATTGTAGTCCCAAAAGGCCTGAAAGACGTAGTCCTGCAGGGCGTGCATGGAGCGTCTGGGTCTGGACATTTTGGTGTCACAAAAACTCTCCGTCGCCTCCGACAGGGGTTTTATTGGGGCCAGTGTAGGAGGGATGTGGAGGATTTCTGCCGCTGCTGTGACCTCTGCACGGCACGGAAGGGGCCGACGGGTCAGTCTCACGCCCGCCTACAACAGTTTGTTGTAGGAGCCCCGATGGAACGAGTGGCCGTGGACATCATGGGCCCCCTACCACGCTCAGACAGGGGAAACTGTTATGTCCTGTCGGCTATAGACTATTTTACAAAATGGCCGGAGGCGTACGCCATCCCTGATCAGGAAGCAGAGACTGTGGCAGATGCTTTGGTTGGGGGCCTGATTAGCAGGTTTGGGGTACCAGACAGTATTCATAGTGACCAGGGGAGAAATTTTGAGTCACGGGTGTTTTCTACCATGTGCAGCCGCCTTGGCATCCACAAAACAAGAACGACACCATTACATCCCCAGAGCGACGGCCTAGTGGAAAGGCTCCACCGCACCCTGGGACAGCAGCTGGCCATCCTCACAGCAGAGCATCAGCGGGACTGGGACGAGCACCTGCCACTGGTGCTAATGGCATGCCGCTCAGCTGTACAGGACTCCACGGCATGCACCCCATCGCTCCTCATGTTGGGGAGGGAGCTGCGCACACCAGCCGAACTGTCCTTCGGGCGCCCGCCGGATGCACCGGATGTTCCAGCGGGTCCCGAGTATGCCCGGAAACTTCAGGACAGGTTAGAGACGGCCCATGCGTTTGCCCGGAGGCAACAGGAGCAAGCAGGCATGCGCCAGAAACGGAACTATGATGTAAGGGCTAAGGGCCGACACTTCACTCCAGGGGAGCTGGTCTGGGTGTACAACCCTCGTAGGAAGAAGGGACGGTGCCCGAAGCTGGACAGTCAGTGGGTGGGTCCCTGCAGAGTGTTGGAGCGCCTGGGGGAGGTGGTCTACAGAGTTCAGATGCCCCAAAACAGGAGAAGAGTAGCTCTGCACAGGGACAGGTTGGCCCCCTATCAAGGCAGGTCTGCACCTCAGTCCCCAGAAGGCCAATGGTCAGGGTCTCTGGTGCGTCCGCCAACCTCCCCAGAAGCCTTATCACCGACATCGAATGATGCCCCGGCCCCAGAGCCTGTAGCGCCGCTGGGAGCTCGCCCGCAGCGGACGAGGAGGGCTCCAAGACGGTTTGATGACTTTGTTTGTCCCCTCGTGGGCGAGGGACTCAGTAGTGGGGGGGTAGTGTAACGACCCTGTGTTTGGTTCTGCTTTGGGTCCAAGTATTTCTGTGTATTTGTTCAGTTGTACTGTGTTCTGTTGAGCTGTTGTGATTCTGTTGTCCCCCGCCCTCATGTGTTGGATTGGTCGTGGGGGCAGGAGAGGGGTAGGAGCAGGGAGGAGGGACCAGGAAAAGAGAGACGAAGAAGAAGAGCCCGGGAGTGTGTTGTTGTTAGCAGGCAGCTAGCAGTGTGTTCGCTCGCGTGTGTACCGCGTTTTCTTTTGAGGCGTGAGCTGCAGCCTCGGTAATAGCAGCTCGTCCCTGTTTCTGAATAAACCCCGTTTGGCTGGACTCCGTCTGCAGTGTTGGCGTCATTACAATAACATAAAAATTTTAAAGACCTATATGTGGTCCCCTTTAATAAAGTAGGTGCCATTTCCTGCATTCTGGTGTATTTTAACAGCTTGTTTAACATCTAGTTTTACCTACACAAGTAACACTTGATTCAATAACTATTTTAGAGTTAATGGTACAAGAAGAAGTATCCTGACCAACAGCTCTCCTTGTGTGAATAGAGCACGCTCCGTTTCTCTCACGCATCCTAGCTACAGTCTAAGAAACACATTGTAGCCTATGTAAACTTTTATGGGCAAAAACCACTACTGTATCCAATATGAAACAATAATAATCATTCCTTCTTACTAATGGCCTAGCATAAAGCAATATGATCATCATCCGTCGTGCTTATTAGTATAAAAAATACCTACTTAAAACTCCAGTAATGGTCTAGGTCTACAATAACAGGTTAAGAGACAAACATGTAGCATTAACACAGTATGAACAACATTCAGGAATTGTTTCTATATTAGGAACCATTTTCAAATAGTTTACATGAACAGTAACATCGCTCTTCCCACAAGGAAATGTAACCCAGGGTGAGCCTACCTTGGACAACCTAACAAGATGGCTGTAATGGTGGAGGTAGTGAAGCTCACAGTGTTACCTGAGACATTTAGTGAGGCATTTCTACCTTATCAGCTAACATAAAGGCAAAGAAGACATGGAATGAATCAATTCTAAGTTACTAATAAAATAGTTGCAGCAGTAGATGTTTTTATGCAGCAGTTAAAGCTCCCACATACTGTACACTGGTGTACTGTGTGTACTCCGTGAGCCGCATGGATACTGCGCTCTGTCTGCAGACAATGGAGACTTAATACACGAGTGTACACCCTGATGGGTTCCAAAGGGGTGTCTACCTTCGGGACAAATTGAGTTCGCCGAATGGTACATTTGTTGACATGCCTACTACTTTGTAGATTGATTGACATTTCTAAATCTGTTTCATGTTGCTGCTGATCTGTTTCATGTTGCTGCTGATCTGTTTCATGTTGCTGCTGATCTGTTTCATGTTGCTGCTGATCTGTTTCATGTTGCTGCTGATCTGTTTCATGTTGCCGTGTTCATTCGTACTCATCTGCTCACACAGACTCGTGTTCATGCTGCTGTTCAGCATATTGTTTTTATGCTATTATTGCTTAGTGTATATTTAGTTAACGTTTTTCGTAGTTCATATCTTAGATCTTATTCCTGTTTTTCTTTTACATTTTAATACTTTTGTTGGATGTAACTGGTTCCTTGTGTACACAATTTTATTCCACCACATGTGCCACATGTATGACAAATAAAGAACCTTAAATCCTTGAATCCTTGAATATCTACATATAAAACACACAAAACAAAGCACTGCTAGCTGTAATCATTTCTCTCAGCCATCTGGAGAAGGTAAACACCTATGTGAAAATGTTCTTCATTGACTACAGCTCTGCATTCAACACCATAGTCCCCTCCAAACTGGTCTCCAAGCTCACCACACTGGTCCTGGAGAAGTCCATCTGCTGCTGGATACTGGACTTCCTCACCAACAGACCACAGGCCGTGAGAATCAGCAGCCACCTCTCCTCCACACTAGTCCTCATCACCGGTACACCTCAGGGCTGTGTTCTCAGTCCACTCCTGTACTCTCTATTTACACGACTGTACCTCAAAGCACAGCTCTATCGTCATCTTCAAGTACACTGATGACACCACCATCTTGGGCTTCATCACCAACAATGAGAGTGCCTACAGAGATGAGCTGAAATCACTGACCATCTGGTGTCAAGAAAATAACCTCTGTCTTAAGGCTCCAGTATATCTCTGCGTACGTCCATACGCGTGTCCGTACACGCGTACTGTACGCAGACAGTTCAGCCCCACACCCCAGCGTACATTCTCGCGTTTTCACACCAAATTCTTGACGTTATTTGAGCAGCTGCAGCGCAGAGCGTTTACCTACGGGACAAATTGAGGTCGCTGATTGGTCATTTGCTGACACGCCTACTGCATTGATTGACAGGTTGGGGGGGGAGGCGAGAGCTGGCAGCTTCAGTCGCAGCAGTGTTCTGTGTTTATATGTTAATAAAAAGTTCTATAAAATAAATAAAAAACGGAGCGCTGGTCCTGCAGCCCACACATCAGACCAGCACACCAGAAAATCCGCAGAACCTCCCGTAGTCACGCTGGACCCGAGTTTAATTTGCTCGTGACAAATTTGTTCATTTCTCACCATTTCAGTCATGGAATCAACGGAGGAGGAAGAGATCACTGCCTTTTGGCAAAAAAACTAAAGAAAAGGCCAGATCAGGGATGAAGAATCGAAATTTAATACATTTGTGTCACATATAAAACAGTCCGGCGCCGGGCAGTTTATTGTGCGACAACGCGTTTGCGAACGCGGTCGTAAAATTTGAGCTTTGCGCGTACATGCCCTGCGGGGATACGCTTGTACCTCTGTGTAGTACGTGCGTACAGCTACGTATGGACTTATGCAGAGCTATACGGGAGCCGTTAATGTCAACAAAATGAAGGAGATGATAATGAACTTCAGGAAACAGTGTGGAGGCCAGCCCCCAACCAGCTACACAAACCAAAATGAGGTAGAGCAGTTCAGCAGCTTCAAGTGCCTCGGCGTTCACATTACTGAGGACCTATCCTGGACTTTACATACAGACACTGTGGTCAAGAAAGCCCAACAAAGCAGAGGACATCACTGGTAGAAGTCTCCACACCATCCAGGACATTTACCACTGATATTCATATTCATATAACATAATATTCATTTTGTGATGTAGTTTGTGTATTACAGTTAGAAAAATTAAGTAGAATTATTCATTTTCTGATGTAGTTTGTGTATTACAGTTAAAATGATGTAGTTTGTGTATTACAGTTAGAAAAATTAAGTAGAATTATTCATTTTGTGATGTAGTTTGTGTATTACAGTTAGATAAATTAAGTAGAATTATTCATTTTGTGATGTAGTTTGTGTATTACAGTTAGTAAAATTAAGTAGAATTATTCATTTTGTGATGTAGTTTGTGTATTACAGTTAGTAAAATTAAGTAGAATTATTCATTTTGTGATGTAGTTTGAAGGTTATCATTGGTTGAACAAACTGTGAAATAAGGGGCAGATATAATAAGATTTCATCTTCTTTCTGCTCCCTTCATTTTATCCTACTTGTATTCTTGTATCTGATGAAACTGTCTTGTATTGTTCTTTTAAAATGAATGAATAAACATCAAATCAAATCAAATCAAAAATGTCTGCGTAAAGTAAGCAGCATCATTAAGGACCACACACAGCCAGCACAAGGACTCTTCTGTCTACTACCCTCTGGCAGAAGATACAGGAGTCTGTCATCACGTACAAAAAGACTAAAGTACAGTTATCATCCACAAGCTGTCAGATTACTGAACTCTTAATAATAATACTGAGCAATTGATATTCATTGCACCAAGCCGCATCTGTGACACCTAGTAATACGTTGCTGCTGCACTATGTGGCTGTATCGTGTATGTCACTAATTACCATCATAATTCATCTCAATGTTACTCACTACCTGTACAATAACTTGTCACACAACCTGTGTAGTTTATGTTAGTTATGTGTAATATATGTGCATCATGTGCATTTAAGCCAGTATTACTACCTGTGAAATACTTATGCATACATATTAGTTTAGATTAGTTTTTTTTTATATACAAATTAAAAATACAGCATGAAGCATAATGTCAAAACTTTTGTTTTACATATTCAAGGAAGTGGGTAGAAGTATAAACTTATCAAAACTCCCACTCCTTAACCACTTACATAATCTTACTCTTATTACATGCATAATCCATACATGTAACAACTAAACTCGTATTTAATATTTAACCCATCAATATAGTATCTATTTAACTAGAGTAGTACACTACAAATTCATCCTACTTGCACCATTATATTTTACCATGTTGTTGTTTACTATTTTTTCTTTTGGACCTTGTTAAATATTGTATTTACTTTTTCACTTTGTGGTACTTTATTTTGTACTCTATTGAATGTTTTAGTATTTCTTGTTTGTTCTTTGTATTAGCGAGTCAAATCGGTTCTTCTCATCCTGAACATTTTGTTGTACCTTCAACCTGACAAATAAACACAACTTGAACTTGAATTAAGCATTAACATTTAATTTAACCATTGTAGCAAAATTCCTTCAACCTTTATTTATTCAGGTTAATCCCATTGAGCCTTGGGGACTCATTTACAAGAGAGACCTGAAAATTAAGCATAAAGCATCCAATGTAATTATGACAGAAAATGGAGGATGTACCTGCAGTCACTTTTGTGCAGATGAACATGTGGTAGATACTTTCTGTTTACGACTTTGTGATCAGCTGATCATGGGATCGGTTGCCGGCTGTTTACATTTTTTCTGAACTCTGTTCAGTTTTCAAAATGGAATAAACTGTGTTCCACCCTCTAAATGCTCAGTGTAGCACGTGTCTGGATTGCATGTTGTCTACTGGCAATGTTTAATCAGTTTCTGATGATTTTTCACAAAATCCCTCTGACTGCCAAGCGTGCATAAAGAAACCCCCGATGAACTGCAGCTCTGCAGGTAAGGGGCGTTTACCTTCAAGACAAATAGAGGTTGCCCATTGGTCATTTGCTGACATGCCTACTGGATTGATTGACAGGTTGCAGCGCGGATCTGACTTGTGAAAAAAAAAAAAAAACGAGAGCTGCTGCCGGCCCTGGGTGGAGGTGGGGTGGCCCAGGAGCAGCAGCAGTGTGTTCTATGTTTTTATGTTGTTAAAACGTTATAAAAAAATTTATTAAAACGATGCGCCGGCCCTGCAGCCCCGCATCGGACCGGCCCACTGGGAAATCTCCAGACCCTCCTAATTACCCACCCCGGGCCTGCAATGACCAGAGCCTGAAGTGATGGGAGCTCTGACTTTTAGTTACAGAACACTGTAGAAAAAAAATTAAAATTTAAAAAATGTCCTGTGGACATGAATTGTACTTGACTGAAGTACCAGGTAAAATCCAATTCTGTGTGGAGGAGTAGGCATTTTTCTTTTTGTCCATCCATTGTGTCTCTCTGCTGTAGACATGATGGTTTTCTTGCAATCGCCCCAGAGGTCAAAGGCCAGAGGTCAAACACTCAAACTTTCATTGATTTCCATCGTGTGTGAGCTTTCAAACAGGAAGTGAAGGTTCTTTTTATTTCATAAACAAAATAAACCTTGTGGTTCCTTGTGTACGTTCCTTTGTACTGAAACTCTGGCACAACACTTTCCTGTGGGATCAATAATGTTCTGTGTTATCTTGTACCTGTGGGACCATCAGAACCTTCTGCTGCTCGCTGGTCAAGAAGCTCTCATCTCTGACTTCTAGTTTTCACACAGAGACTGCACGTCTGAGGCTTATTTTTTATTCTGTGTATCTGCATGTCAGAAGTGTTGTCCTTCCCTTTTCTGCACCCCCAACATGTAGCAATCACCACGATTCATGCAGCAAACTCTGAACTTTTTAATTACCCAGCATGCTTTTCTTCATCCTGTTTCCATCATGGCTGCCCCGTAGAGAATTCACGCCACCTCTAACTGG